>JACDOX010000043.1:14073-96055 GCA_014549065.1 Cardinalis cardinalis | reverse complement strand
TCCCTTCCCTTCCCTTCCCTTCCCTTCCCTTCCCTTCCCTTCCCTCTGTCTTTCTCTCTTGTCTGTCTGTCTGTCTTTCCTCACCTATTATTACATCACTTGGGTGCCCTCTGCGAGCATCTTTTCACACATTGTTTACTCAGTCTAAATGCCAGATGCAGCAACATGGAATGTACTTTTGAGACCAGATATCTTGCTGTGCTCTGCAAGATATCTGATGGTGACTGAATGTCTTTTACATATAGATCTTTAAAAAGTCACAGATAATTTAAAAATGAGCAATTAGGTAAAAAAAAAAAAATTTAACATAGTATCTCAAGAAATTTAGTTTACTAATCAGTAGTGGGCTACAACYGGTACAGAAAAAATCATCTTAAGAAAACATTAAAAATTTTTTTGAAGAGGATATGAAAAAAAGAGATCTTAGAGGCAGAATGAGAAAAGTAGTCTTCTTCTCCAAAGAATCTTTGGAGAAATGCTATTTCTCTAAAACTTTGAGGTAGGAATGAGTAATTAAGAAATCAAAGCCCRAATTCTTATATTACTTTTAGTGTTAATTTGTTTTCATTTGAGCTACCATTCCTGCCCKGACAAAAGGCCAGGAATCTGCCCTGTAACTCTTGTTTTCCACTTTATTTGATATTTTATCCTTTGTAGGTAATTTTCTGTGCTAAATAAGGCAGAAATAAAGCATGAAAGATAATACTTTAGAAAGTATTCATTCTGAGTTCCGGCTTGCAGAGTTTCAAAGGTAGTCTGCCATACGAGGTGAAACTTTAAAGCAAAGAGCCCAGATACTGAACACAAAAGCAAGCAAACAAATCAGGTTAAATAAAGTATAAACAAACTTTTAACATTTTGGCTCCGATGTACTTGATTGTTGAAAAAAAGCATGGTGAGAACCCCGCACAAAATGGTGTGTAGATGTTCATGCCAAAGGAAAAGGCTGAAGTACTACATATATATAATACATATATATCTATATGTCTATATCTATATCTATATCTATATCTATATCTATATCTATATCTATATCTATATGTGTGTATATATGTTGTGCACATGAAAATGACAGTTGACATAGTTGGTGTCAGACCACGTAAGACAGCACAGTGCCCCTAGAAAGTTACTTCGGGATGCTAGGCTAAGGTGAAACATTTTGTTGGGTTTGTGGAAGTGTTAACATCATCACTCTTTCCATTTATGTTTCGTTTGAAACAACATGAATTAACCATCCCCAGATAATATTTTGAGCTCCTCCATTTATTTGTGACCACTTATTTGTGACCAGTTTCAGTGCCTTATTATTATTTTATTTCCCTGTCCTAGTCACCTCATATAAAAGTTGTGGGTTTTCCCCAACTTTTCAGCAAAGGTATTGAGTTGTTATTTCCAAATCAAAAGCTGATATTCAGATCTCTAGTAATGATGAACGTGTTTTCACAGGTATAATGTAATGTAGTTGCAGAGCAAATATCACAATTTTTGCTTTTCTTTCTTGAATGGCAAGAAACAGAATTTAAGTCATTGACCCTTTCTATATTTCATGTCATTCAACAGCTCGGATGAAGTTTTTGGGATTGCCCTTCTATTTATAAACAGTGATACCCACCAGGCCCCACAATGTGTTGTTTCCAAACACTTTTCTTCTGGATCTTGTGGCAATAGAAAGAGCAAGACCACACACTCTTTTKTGATCCTATAGCTATCAGAAAAAGGCAGTGATTGCAGTCCTTCTTAGGCATCGAGGCAATTTCCACCAAGCYGCCAATTTTGATGGAACAAGGGCAGGTGATGGAATTTTCCATGGACTACAAATTGTTATGGCTGCCACGTCTTGTACTCAAGCACAAAGCAGTCCTGTTCAATATGCATTCTCTAGCATAAGCACACAACAGTTTGTTATATGCCCTTATAGAACACTGTATTGTAATACTCAACCTAATACTTTCCTAGGAGAAGATAATGAGAACTTGGCAGTGGTAATARGCCCTTAAAAGACACATCTTAGCACCTCATAGTCACAATAGCCTAAGAATAGCAAACAAAAGAAGAGGTTTCTTCAGTAGTTTTCTACAGTGTTGCTGTTAGGTTGGATAAATTGAACAATTTCTAAAATGTGTCATAGCAGAAAAGCGCGGAAGATAAGTCCAAAGGATTGATGTGTTCCTAGCTGAGCTGGGGAATATGCATATTCCTCTGTGTGATGCAGCTGGAAAGGCAATTGCCCTTGACCTCRGGGTGGTCAGTATGAAACTGGTTTCTGGAAGTTCTAGCTCCCCAGGAAYCACCAGCTCCCTGGCTGTTTTCCTGGGAGCCCAGGCTATGCTTCTACAACAGTTATTAGCCGGGGAACATAGCTGTAGAGTACTTAACTTTTAATGGAGTGTCTTTCACGACATTTGGTTTTCAATGGCAAGGACATCTAATTTAGACCAAAGAAAACAAAAAACCTCAAACCAAACCAACCAACCAACCAACAAACCAGATAAAAACTGAAATACAAAAGAAAGGGAAAAAAGTAAAGAAAAAAAAAGAAAAAAAAGGAAAAAAATTAATAACTCACTCTCCCTGAGCTAATCTTTGATCTTTAAGCTTGTTTAGTCTCAAAAGCACTTTTTGGCATGTTCTGAAAGTCTGTATATTTTYGATATTTTGTCCCAATACAGGAAAATTAATTCTAGAAAGAAAAGCTGGGAGATTTACTGCTTTCGTCTCAAGCAGCCTACTGTCTTTATGTGTTGATTACAAGTTAAATACAAAAACAGAGAATGGTTCAGAGAAAGAACAACGTAAGTGAGCCAGACAGTACAATATCCTRAAACCCACACTTTAAACTGTTGTTTAAAACTAGGCTAATTACTAATGGAACTGTTTCTCTTCAGGTATCACCATAAAGTGGAAGTTGCAGGAAACCTTGGCACRGTGGGGGTCACCAGGGAAATATAGTATTGCTGTGTTTTTGGGTGGTGAACTAACTCATGTCAAAATCATCACTTCTGAAGTTTAAAATGAAGGCAGCAATGAAATGGTCTATTTACAAACTTTTAAAATATCATAGTACTTTGACTGCATACACTGAAAATGCTCATCATGGTTAAAAAGACATAGAAGAACAAGTTCTCTCTTACTTCACTCTTACAAATTTGGAGAAGTCACCAAATTGTATGAGGACATCTTCAACAYTTTAAAATATTTTAAGTGTATTTAAATCTTTTGGAACATTAAAATGCCATATGCAAACACAATAATGGCTTCCTCAGACCCATTATTACTGGTCTGAAGAAAGTACAGCGTCACAGCAGTCATGCAGAAATTCCAAATAATGAGAATTSAAGTAGAAAAACTTGATTTAAACTTCCCTTTATGTTCCCATTGGAGAATGAAAATTTATCATTAATATTTAGGGATGTGAACATCTGAGATTTGTAAAATGTCATCAGACTCCCACTTGCCTGCCGCTGAATCATAGAAGTGCCTAAAATGCTCAGCTACATGGCTACACTGACATTCAAAGATCCCATGTGTCTAAGCTATAYTGGTAGACATCTCCAAGTGCTTTCTTAACTGAAGAAGCTTGAACAGATATTAACTATTGCATCCTGCTGGAACCCACAGACGAGTGGGTTGTAGGCCAGACCCCTTCATGCAGGGATCTGGACTCCGCYCAGCTCCCTGCATGAAGCTCTGCTTAGGCCTTTTATTCAGCCATTTTCCATGTAAATTATACATGGTTTCAATGGGAAATGGAGACCCCTTCATGCCTCTGCCACCTGAAAAACATATCACAGGAACAGCAAGTCACTCTGATATCCTGTCTATCATTCAGTTTAGTCTACAAATTGTTTTTGACCTCTTTAGACAAATAGTTTTAACAGGAAGAATGTGCGACCCTCTCCTGCTCAGGGGCTGGAGTAATTTCTAGAGCTGTTGACTGTGTGCTTCTTCAGTTTGAAGTGATCATGGAGAAGAGACGTATTTCCACTGAGCTGTGTTTGTATTCAGCGCATTATGGTACAATTATGCATGCAGCAAGGACCTTGTGTGCCATACAGCTCACGRTACTTTGGGCTAATTCTACTGATGTTAAGAAAAGATTAGTTCAAGGTATTTGTTTAGGGACCTATTTATTGCCTGCTGGACTTTGAGGTTCTTTTTCTCACAGTTCACTAGTGAACACACTTTCAGTTTTGGTCTTTCTTAATACAAAGTTGAAAGATCTCATTATTACATGTTTTTTTAAAAAGTCCATGCAGGTATATTCAGGATCTATAAGTATTTTTCTGAAATACTACATTCCCAGCTTGAGAAGCTTGTATTAAATTTAACACCATGGGTTTGATGATATTCCAAATTCCAAATGCCTGTTTCATAAGTCTATCCATCTTTTAAAACTATTTTAATGAATGAAGGCATTTCAAATTTACATTGTCAATTACATTGCAGGTAAAATATAGAACAAAATATCTAATTTTTCTTATAATAACAGCCTGTTCACATTTTTCTTTTAAAGATTACAATTTGTGCCTTACTGATAAGATTACAATCAGTGCCTTACTGATAAGAAAAATATGGAGTTTTTCAACACTTCACATACAATTTTTTAAAAACCAACTACTGGCAATTATAAGTGATATGAAGCTGAAACAYATGGTAAAGTCAGAAGTGCTGTGGTTTGGCAAATCATGCCTTCTTCTGTAAACAAAAGAATGCTGGGATTGAGTTTTCTTTCAAACACTGATTTCAATGATTCTTTCCTTATGTTTTCCTTCTCAATTTTGACTAAGGATCTCAGGAGCAGAAACCTTCTCAACATGTGTTTGAACAGCATTTGAACAAAGCGAAGCACACAACTGACAGTATTGCCTAGATATGGCTAGAACTAATACAGTTAGAAAGGCAACTTTTAAAAAAATATTATTAAATTAATACTATTAAAGAACTGGTATCTTATTCACTTATTCAACAAAGTGCTCTCTGGACCAGTATTCTGTTATCTGGTCTTTTCCTAAAACAGGAAATATTTGTTTCAGATAAGCTTACCCACAGAAGCCAGCAGAAGCAGTCAAGGGAAGGCAGCTGTAGTCTCACAGAAGTCCTGTAGAACACAGGCAGCTTAGAAAATCCTAGCCATGTAAACTTAGAGGTTGGTGTCAGACTGCATCTGTAAATATATCCAAGTGTTTCCAATAAATCACTCCTTTAGATGACAGAGTACTTTACTAATTTACAGAATTATTGTTTTTTGGTAGGCTCTGCTCGGGGATTTTGGGAGAGAATCCTAATAGCATTTACCACTCTGTGGTGTTTAGATCCTTACAGTAAATATGCATTCTTTCCAGTGCAAAACTCTTAACACCCCCCACTACCTAAAAATCTCTTTAAAATGTAGAGAGATGAGGATTTTTTTTCTGTCATTCCTTAAACAATCTCCACAGTAATAACAATATTCTTCCATTASAAATATGGTCAGCCAATGGAAAAGTAAGATATCCATATCATAGACAGAAGAGGGAAACTGGCAGGTGACATACTGAATCTATTTCATTTTCTTTTCCTCTAAAATTATTAGTAGTGTCAGGGCTTTACCAAGGCAAAAACATCTGGGTGTGGTTATACAACCATCATTGGCTGACAGAATAGGCATCTTAGTAATCATAGAATATTAGTCATAATTAAGGAATTAAATAATTTATTGTTATATTTATCTAATGCATAACATAAGTATAAAATGCTGTACTGCCTACTTCCCAATTTTGAAAGTGCAGGTCAAATAAAATGTAACAAAATGAAGAACACAAACCTCTTCAGAAGAGTGAGACATGGAAAAGATGAGGCTTGCATATTACATTTAGTATTTTGGTTTGTTTGTTATATTTATACTTCCCCTAGAGTATATATTTTTCTCTCTATTTTTCTCTGTCTCAAACAAATCAGTAACTACACTAAAGGATAATATTATTCTTAGAAATGAATTCTCAGTATTTTCTACTCAGCTTTGGTGAGACCTCACCAGGAACACTGTGTCCAGCCCTGGTGCCCCCAACTTAAGAGGGACGCGGAACTGTTGGAACAAGTCCAGAGGAAGACACAAAGCTGATAAGAGGGCTGAAGCTCCTCCCGTAAAAAGACAGGCTGAGAAAGTTGGGGCTGCTCAGCCTGGAGAAGAGAAGGTTGTGTGGAGATCTCACAGCAACCTGCCAGTATCTGAAGGGGGAATATAGGGAAGCTGGAGATGGAACTCTTTATCAGGGACTGTAGAGACCAGACAAGGAGTAATGGGAACAAACGGAAAGAGGGGAAATTTAGGTTAGATGTAAGGAATAAATTCTTTACCATCAGGATGCTGGGACATTGCAGCAGTTTGCCTAGGAAGATTGTGGATAACCCAGCCCTGGAAGTGTTCAAAACCAGGTTAGGTAAGGCCTTGAGCAGCCTGGTCAAGTGACAAGTGTCACTGCCCATGGCAGAGGGTTTGGGACTTGATAATCTTCAAGGCTCCTTCTGATCCTTAATATTCCATGACTGCTATAAATATTATGAAAAGTAATATGTTATTCCAGCCATTTGGAGGATGCTTCCTTTCCTTCTAGCCTTTTTTCTCCAGTGTTTCTTATTATTAATTCTACCTACCAAGCTCCAAATCAGCTGTGTACTGCGGTCTTCTCACCAGATCAACTCCTGTGCCCACTGTGGTCTTCTGCAGCTGTCCCCAGCAATAATCCTCTTTTCATTTTGCTCCTGGACTAGGTCTGACCTTCAGGTGTGTTCTGATTCACCTGCAGCCCCTGGACCCTGGACCCCTGGACCTGCTCCACTCTGCCCTGTTCCTGCGATGAGCACAGGAGAAGAAAGGAGAGCAGTTTTCTTGATCTCAAATTGCATACAAGTATTACCAGCATGTTACACATGCAGATGAGTATTATCAGCATGTTACACATGCATATTAGTATYAGCAGCATGTTAGACAAAACCTGTAACAATTTTGCACCTCCGCTCCATCCTGATGATGCCTCATCTGCAGTCTGTGTCCAGTTCTGGGCTCCTCAAGCACAACAGAGACATGGAACTCCTGGAACAAGTCCAGTGGAAGGTGACAAGGATGATCAAAGGACCAGAGCTTCTCTATTACAGGGACAGACTGAGGAAGCTGGGCCTGTTCAGCCTTGAGAAGAGACAACTGAGAGGGGACCCCATCAGCGTCTGTCAGTGACTGCAGGGAGGGGTCAGAGCAGGGACGGGCTCTGCTCGGTGCTGCTGAGAAATAGGACRAGAGACAATGGGCAGTGAGAGGYGCACAGGAAATTCCAACTGAACATGAGGAAGAAATTTACTGTATGGGTGACCACACTCTGGAACAGTTTACCCAGAAAGGTTGTAGAGTCTCCCTCAATGGAGATATTCAAGCACCACTGAGGTGCAATCCCATGCTGTGTTCTTTGGGATGGCCCTGCTTGAGCAGGGAGGTTAGATCACATGAGCCACTGTGGGTCCTTCCAACCCGACCCATTCTGTGATTCTGTGAACATTATGTTTTGTAAGATGAGAATCCTATGATTTGCTTTTGTGCTAATAAGTATTCTTTTGATAACAGAATAATCTGAACCACATGCACCAGAAAGAAAATTAATTAATCCCAGATRTAATGTTTCTAAAGATCTTCTGGGGTTCAACATAGGAGTTTTTAAGCTCCTAGTTTTGGAAATACTGAATATATATGGCWGATAAGAAACAATTTATTTTTGGTGCAATGTTTCCATTGGAAATATTCATTCATCTAAAACAAAATATTTTGTGGAAAAAGGTAATTTTCAAATATCCTCTTGAGCATTATTAAACATTTTGTGTTAATACTTTCAAATTCAAACATTTCATGTTCAGGACAAGAACACTCTGCTAGAAGTTCACAAGTTGATGCATAGTCACACTGAAAAGCACTCATTTCRTGTGGGAGAACCATGACTGATTAGGCAACTGAGCTGTATTGTACCAAAACTACGTTTCCCAACAGCATTCCATCAGAAAAGATAACTTTCCAGGTCTTCCTTACAAAGCATGAACCCACTTGGGAGGAAAACAAAAAAAGCTGTCAGTTTACTGCTGGTTTCACAATGTGYATATAATACTGGTGTAGGGAAAAAGAAACAAGTATATCCCTGAATTTTTCAGAGTTTCATACAGAATGTGTCATTTTGGAAGGAACCACAGTGGGTCACCTGATCCAACCTCCCTGCTCAAGCAGGTCCATCCCAGTGCACACAGCACAGGATTGCATCCAAGTGGTTCTGGAACATCTCCAGTGGAGGAGACTCCACAACCTCTCTGGTCAGTCTGTCCCAGTGTGGGGTCACCCCCTCCATAAAGTTCTYCCTCATGTTTAGGTGGAATTTCTTGTGAACCAGTTTTTGCCCTTGCTTCTAATTCTATAGTCAGAAGAAAATTATTTTTGAGTATTTTCTAATAGTCAAGTGCAAACCTATGATTCTTCCTCTCCCCAGCTTTTATATGCTATGCTTAAAGAATAAGCACCAGGAGCTAAAAGTCAAACATTAACAGGGCAGGTAGGTGAGGTGGATGAACAAAGTTTCATGTCCTGGTATTACTTAGATTTGTACTACATCCTTTCAGTAATGGAATTTCTTACAATCAAAGATTTAAGAGCTTATGGGTTTTTGGGTTGATTTTAGTGGAAAAATAACCCACAGCGACTGAAAATATCCCATTATGAGCACAGTAGTGGACCAGATCTGCAGTTAAGATTGAGAAAATAAGAAATTTGGAAGAAAAGCAGAACAGCAAAATTAATTTGGAATTTCCTGTTTAGTAGATAGCTTTCAAACTGGGAAATTCTGTCATGAAAATTTTCCTCAAAWTCCAAACATAGGTTTCTTTGATCTGAAGATTGAGGTTATACTTTGTGACTGCATTTTTAAAACTCTAGTGACAATTTTTTAAAAGGGGGCATAACTCATTCTCTGCTGTCATTTCCATTTGCTGCCTCTTAAGATCTGTATCTTTGTCCTAAAGAAAACAGCATCATTAATGTACGTTCTGATGTTACTTTTATTCAGATGATGCTAAAGTGACCTAAAGGAGAGAAATCTCCATGTTCTAGCCAAGTATTAGAATGAAGCATAGCATTCTTTTTAATGCACRTGTCTATTGTTACAACACATGGAATCAAAGCAGGCTCAAATACATAAATTAGCTGAGATTTATGTTAGCAAATAAAGCTTATGCAATCATCTGACATTTTCCACAGCAGGAATGTGTTAACTCTGCCATTCTTGTAAGTGCAGCAGTGAATGAGAGCTAAGACSACATGGAAAAGGAAGGCAACCAGTCTCTTCCAAAAGTCTGGCCCTTGAGTGACAGGCAGCAGCTGAACTTTCTGAACTTTTTTGTTTGGTTGGTTGGTTTGTTTTGGGTGGGGAGTTTTTTGGGGTTTTGGGGATTTTTWATTGTTGGTTTTTGTTGTTGTTGTTTGTTGTTGTTGTTGTTGTTTGGTTTGGTTTGGTTTGGTTTGTTATTTATACATTTAATTAGTATATCAGGTAGGAAAGTTGAGCAGGAGAAAAGAGGATGGGGCAAGAGAAAAACTTCACAGCTGTGACTGAAAATATCCAGGCTAGCTGTGAATGAGACATCTGCCTACTCCAGCAGTGAATCCCTGGCAAGGTGAAGTTTAGCACACGATTTGCCTGCATTTTTGGATAAATGTTCAGTTACAACAGCTTTCCAGTACCTGCGCTGCCTCAGCTGCATTGCTGGCAGTGTCTTGCTGGGAATTTTAAAGATAGGTCAAATACACAAAAAATGTGTGGAATATGACGAAAAAATATGAGGATTTATTGTGTCCACTATGGCTTCTTCCATGACCAACTTTAGTCTCTGACTAACTTTTTGAAATTCCTTTAAGACTATGTCTCAGATGACAGGGGTGAGTATGCGAGGAGTAGGAAGCACAACACTAATGTTTGCATAATATGATCTTGCTTTTATACTTTTTATACTTATAATCCTGTGAAGGTACTCCTAGACAAACTGGACTTTCAGAGTTTTTCTTGCATTTGGTGTTCCCCAGCTCTACATTTTAGATACAACTATTTTTTTTTAAATAGTGTAATCTTATGTTTTTTCTTCTTTTTTCTACTCACATGTTTTTGTCTTGGACTTATACACTAGATTTAAAACTGGCTTTAATTTGCTAGACCATCTTGTTAACTTGCATTCCTATCAGRATCTTTCATCTTTAAAGCAGATTGCTTCATCAAAACTATTTATCAGTAAAATTTTCAAAGACACTAAAATTAAATCAGGATGACAACTTAGAATTCCTTCAGCCCCACAGAAATCATAATAATGTTGCTCCCCTTTCTCATTTTCTGTTCAAAACTTTTTGTTCTATTTAATAGATCAGCTGAAAAAACGTAATTAGAGAAACATAGTTTCTATAGCAGAGCCAAAAGGAATGAAACAAGCTGTTCTTAAGTCCGAAAACAGTATTTATGGCCAGAGTGAATTTTCAATACATGTATGTTAACACTTGTACAGAAAGGGGTAAAAACAGATTGGTGGGTCTAGATAAAGAGGAATGTAGCTTACATGTTAAAGTGGGGGTGATACATGTAAGTAAGGACTAGTAGCCCAGATCTGCGGCAAAATCAACAGTTTAATAGCTCGGTGTTTCTGAAATAAGGACTACAATGTATGTCTCTCTAAACAATAAAATCCACCCATGCTTAAGGGGTATAGAGTTGGTATACAGTGAGAGCATAATGAATACAAAACACATCTTCATACTAGTTGGGATGGAAGAAGTCCTTACCCAGATTTTAGAGACAGTTTTCCAGAATCTAATGTACTATACTTCTAATTGTATAATACCTATTTTACTCCATGTGTTTTCTGCTCTGTTTGATACACTCAGGTTTCCAAGGCATTAATTAAAACCTTAATAGAGACAACAATGTGAATAGCTTGATACGTAATTTACTGGCTTTGTAGAACAGAAATCCTGGTTTCTTGGTGGATGACTGAATATGCCCCAGCCATGGCACTCACAGCCCAGAGAGCCAAAYGTGTCCTGGGCTGCATCCAGAGCCCCGTGGGCAGCAGGGCAGGGAGGGGATTCTGCCCCTCTGCTCTGCTCTGCTGAGACCCACCTGGAGCACTGCATCCAGCCCTGGGCTCCCAGCACAGGAGGGACAGGGACCTGCTGGAGCCAGCCCAGAGGAGGCCATGATCAGAGAGGGCTGGAGCACCTTTCCTACAAGAACAGGCTGAGAGAATTGAGGCTGTTCAGCCTGGAGAAGAGAAGACTCCATGGAGMTCTTATAATGCCTTCCAGTACCCAAAGAGAGCTTCAGAAAATATGGGAAAGACTCTATCAGGAAGTGCAGTGATGGGATGTGAGGTGGCCATTTTAGACAGAAAGAGAGTAGATTTAGATTTGGTTTTAGAAAGAAATTATGCATTGTGAGGGTTGTAAGACATGGGAGCAAGTTGCCTGGAGAATTTATGGATGCCTCCTCCATGCAAGTGTTCAAGGCCAGGCTGAATGTGGCCCTGAGCAGCCTGATCTAGTGGAAGGTGTCCCTGCCCATGGAAAGGAAGTTGGAAGAAGATGATCTTTAAGGTCATTTCCAACCCAAACCACTCTATGATTCTGTGATAAAAATGTCTGGGTAAATGAGACTAAAGTTTTATTTGGCAATTTTGTTTGTGTGAAAACTGCAAATTATTTATTTACTACACATGGTGTTATAAAAAATGGAAAACCCTTATTGTGAATTCATTGTGCCAGAAGAAAAAACGGATTTACTTACATTGTTACAGGTTCAAGTCAGCTTCTCATGGCTTAAAGATTCATGACTCCAGCTATAACTCCCATTTACATTCTGTACTTCAAGAAGAATTGATTTTAACTTTTCATGACAGTCTTGAGGAGTGCACTAATGCACTGCATTTATATAGGAGGAAATAGAATAGAAAATACATATCATAATATGCCATTATTATATTACCACCCAAAAAAAAAAAAAAGCATTCAGAAGTAGTTTTTGGAAAATATCAGCTCAAGTTTGTGTAACAGAATATTTGAATAATTTTTAAAAGGTAAGTCCATCTTTCTTCTGAACCTTTGTTTTGCTGCAATTAAAGTAATTCTGAATTTGCTATGCACATGTGATCTGCCTCTCCATTGCCTGAATGAATTTGTATTCATTCAGAGGAGATGCTTTTTTCAAGGATCACTCCTTCCCAGATCACAGTCTCCCAATATGGTACTGAAAGAAATCTCTTGAGATATTGCACATCAAGTTTCAGCAAACAGGCACACTACCTGTGATAAACTGTTTTATTTTCTAAGGAAAAACATTAAGTAATTTGATCTTGCTCACCCTTCAGTGAAAAAAGCTGACAAGAAGCTGAGGAACACGCCAGCATATGCTTTGGAACACATGTCAGAGGATAATTTATCAAGCAGGTACATGTTCAAGATTCTAAGCCCTGACACTTGCAGAGGGGATAATGAGTTCTCATATCTTTTGGACTGTGTCAGAGGAAAGTGGGCTGAGTGAGATGGTGCAACAGAGTGTTCCAACAGCTATTTACAGCTGTTGTCATGCCACTATCCCTTGATCTGAATGCTGCTAAAACGAATCAGGGTCCTCTATACATAATTCACTGTCATTGGCATTGCTGCCTTTCTTAATTCTAGCAAGACAAAGAAAATTATATTAAGATATACAGAATAAAACTACCTCAGATATCAGACATAACTTTATGAGCCTGAGAACTGATATCCAGCAGTATAATTTCCAGTTACCAYCAGAAAGTAATAATAAAAAAATTTGCAAAAGCCACTTCAGGTAATAAAAGTCATTGTTTGGTACATTATGGATAAGAGTTCTATTTCTATGTAGGAAAATCTCTCATATTTATTTTYCCTGAAATTTAACTCCTTTCAGTTAAGGACAAGCTTAAGCTTCACACTACTTTCTACAGCAAACAAAGTTTGTATACAGTCATATATGTCGAGCTTTACAAGTGAAAAAATACTAGTATTTATTTAGTCCTTCCTGAAACTATGAAGATTTCCCCCTATCTGTAGATTTTGTTTTTGTCTGAAACATTACAGGTCTGCCTGCAACTCAGACATTACTGTTTATTAGTACAGTATGTTCTCTGCTTCTACCACTGTGTCAGAGGTATACGGCATTGACTTGGTGCCTTAAGCAAACAAAAGAGTAAAAGAATAATCAGAGAGTCGATAAAAAGATTTTCAGTTAGAGTAGACTTTGACTTTTGTAATTCTTTGCAAATACCAGTTCATTTAAGGTTACCTTGTTTGTGCAAAGTGAGAACTTGTCATGAGGCTTCAGATCCCACCTGTTCATTGATAGGGTGGATCTCATTAGMAATTTAATGTGACTGAAATTATGAAAACCTACAATGCTACAATAGAATGCTAGTCAATATTAAATTTCTTAACCAACTTATCTCCTGGAATTCAAAGGAGTACAAGCTGTGCTAAAAGAATCACTCTTATCATGGCCACRGTTTCTTTACATGAAAGCTACTGCAATAGCATGTCCCCATTAAAATAAGTATGAAAATAAACTCATGGAGATCTGCAGCTGCAAAGACATCCTTTTCATATCAGCTGACCTTTATGAGCTTGAGGCATATCTAAGTTTCCTCTAATCAGTGCCAAATCATCCTCTTGTTTTAGAATCATTACTAGTCTGAGATATCTTTATCCTGAAACATCGTGAAAGAACTTTGGGCGGCCTCCAATGGTAATCAATACTACGTCACTACAGGCCTGACCAAAGCAATTTTCTTGGTAAAATAGCASCTTAATCAAAGCCTGTGTCCTCCAGGTGTAGTCAGTCAAGAAATCAGAAATGACATATCTTTCTGTTCTGAAATGCTGAGCGAAATACAAATTCATCTGAACATAAAAATAAAGCTGTGATAAAAAATATCCTTGAGGGGTCCTCATTCTCACCAGTGCAGACAGGGAACAGGTATTTTTACCAGGCAGAAGAGAGATCAGAAAAGCTCCAAGAGACACTTTAGACAATATGAGTAGCCAAACCAAGATCAAGAGGAATTCATACCTAAAGACAAACACCTGGACAGGCATGAAGATATCCAACGGGAAAATGAAACAAATAGATTTCAGCAAGCAGGTGACAGGAACAGAGTGAACAACCAAGTACAACAGCAGTGAGGGAAATGGGCCAGGCACCAGGAATGAGGAAACCAAGGCAGCAGCAGGGTCAAGACTGAAATGGGGGTTGTCAAAGGAGTAACAGACAGATGAGTGGACATCAGACACTCTGGGACATGAGGCTTGCCTACACCCAAGGTCACATGAGGAGGAAAAAACAAGTTGTACAATCCCAATGTATACCTTGTTGTATTTACAGCAAACCTTTGGACAGCCTCCTGGGACCACCTGCTGCAACATTACACAACTGCTGCAATAACAGGTTGTGGACAGATGCAGATCTCACATCCTCAGCAAACATAGGAGAGGCTTCCAGTAATCACAGGACTGGTTGCAAATCACATTGTAGTCTTATAAAATGCACAGAGGTACAGATTGTCCCCATCCACTTCCCCATGACCATTAATGGACAAAGAGATCCACCATTTAAAGCATATGCAACGAAGAACCTGGTCTCCAAGGATAGCTTTATTTCATCCAAACATGGATTTAACCATGGTGATCATGAGGAGGGCTGAAAAGTAACAGATGTAAATAATGCTATCTAATAAAAAACCAACACCAACAAACAAACAAACACCCCTCCTCCTCCCACCCAAAAAAACCCTCACCAAAAATCTGTAAGTCAAACTGGACATTTAAAAATGCTACATACTGTGTCCAGAACTACGCAGGGTTCCAGAAGGCTGTCCAGCTAATTTTATGGAACTTTCTTTCAGAAAACACTATTGATATATTGCAATATTAGAGATTTTTTCATTTAACTCTGCTGTATTCAAAATCCCTTTTGGTTCAGGGTTGCATAAATTTATGTGGCAAAAACTAAGGAAAATAGAAAATGTAAGAAGCAACAGAAAAATTCTTGATGATGTCCTTAGTATACTGAGACTATGATGGGATTAATAAGGAATGAGGAGGTGAAAGGATGCAATTAATAAGGAATGAGGAGGTGAAATACTTCTGATTCTCTGAAGAAATACCTGGGCTTACTCATTTACAAATACTAATTAAAATCTTGGATGGTAGCCTTTTGTGCTGCTGCTCAATGTTAAACTGTAAGTGAACTGACAATAGACATAAATTTTTTTGATGCAAATTCTATTTTTTGCTAGATTTTGAATATTATGCCAAAATACTTATACCAATTTGATACTTTATTTATGGAGGCAATATTTCTTAATAATTGGATTTTATTATTTAATAACCAAAGAGTATGCAATATTTCAGAAGTTCACATAGTCCCCTGTTCAACTGACAGTTCAGAGTGATTCTGAAGTTTCTCACTAAGTGTTTATATACTCTACTCTWCTTGTACAATCCAATTTTCCAAAGGACACAGCCTACACATGCTTATTTCACATCTTCATCCTAGTTCATGTGAAGAACACCCTGCCTGGTATTACTGACATGCACAAAATCATCTCATATTATGACAGTCTAAAAATAGATCCTATTTCAGCCTTTCAATACATAAAGCAGGCTTTAACAGCAAGGTAGAYCCAGAACTTTTTCCAATAGGGCCTGCAGTGATAGGACAAGGGATAAAGGTTTTAAACTGAAAGAGAGCGGTTTCAGGCTAGGTATAAGGAAGAATTTTTTGACTATCAGGATGGCAAAACACTGGAAGAGTTTGCCCAGAGAGATGGTGAATGGCTCATTCCTGAAAACATTCAAGGCCAGGTTGTACAGGGCTCTGAGCAATTTGTCTAGTTGAAGATGTCTGGGCTGATTGCCAGGGAGCTTGGACTAGAGAACCTTCCTTTCCAACCCAAACCATACAATCCTATTATTCTTTAATTCAGTAACAACAGCTTTTCTTAAAAAATAAAGATAAGAACAAGGTTTTTGCACAACACAGAGGTACCCAAAATATCTGAATGAGATGAAAACAGCCTAAGAAAGTTGATGGAGCTTTGTTCCTAAGAGTATTCCCCACAGTACATGGCACTGCATTCTGAGATGAAGATGTACCTGAACATTTGTACCTAAACATTTAGTTTTAGATTCAGGCATTTTAAATCATTATATGAGGGAATTCTAATTCTTTTCCCAATATTTACCTGTGGAGCTATCTAATACTAAAGTAAACAAAGGTACATAAATTTTGTACATCAGGTAGAGGTGTTAYGTAGAAGTAACCTGAGGGTCCTGGTCAATGGTGAACTGAACCTGAGCCAGCAGTGCCCTACAGCCAGGAGGGCCAACCCTGTGCTGGGGGCATCAGAGACAGCATCGACAGCTGGGCAAGGGAGGGGATTGTCCCACTCTGCTATGAGCTGGGGTAGTCTCACCKCAACTGCCGGGGGCACTTTTGGGCGCCAAAAAACCCCAAACATTTAACTTTWGAGTGTCCAAACAATCAGTGAAAATTTCCAGCTAGAGAATAATACAGATTCTGCCCTTCCCATTTGAAAGCATGGCTATCATCAGAGCAGTATTCGATATTTTTATGAGGTCATGCCTGAAGCTTTTTCTGTAGGAAAMAAACACACTTGAAAATAAAAATATTTGGGTAATTGGAAGGCAGCAAGGCTCAAAAAAACAATGGAAAATGAGAAATAATCATTCTCCCCAGAACTATGGAAGTATAAACGGGCATTTTAAAAGGTTAAGTCTAATATGCCTCCCAGTTTCAGACTGTTGAGCTGGCACTCTGGAAACAACTAACCTTCGAAGAACACTAAAGAACACATTTAGAAATGCTCAGAAAGGCAAAAATTTGCCATTCCAGGAACAGAGGCCTCGAAAYTCAGTTTTGTGCATCTTGATTTGTCTGCTCCATGGCACTGAGTTCCTTGAAGCTGAAGTCCTAGACTAAGTGATACTTTAACAACAGAGCTGAAAAGACAATAAGAGAACCTTGAATCCTACTGGAAAGAAGGACCTGTGATGCCCCTTTGAACTTGCACAGAGACAGCTCCCCTTTGTGCTGGGCCTGCAACAAAAAAAAATCTGTTGACATTCAATTGAAATGAAGAATTATCTAAAACGCAAATCATCRTTCATTTGTACCTGTGATATAATTACATGACAGGACCTTTGTTAGTCCCTTGTTCAAGAACTTCAAAGGTTATGTTAATATATAGACCTCCTCTTCTTTTTAGAAGTAGATTTCTCTATGACCTTTCAGAAAGATGGGACTGTAGTGTGGAGACTCTTCATAAATTCATCCTGACTAACAGCGACTGGTGAAAAAGAAATAGTTCATTGACTTTACATAAAGCAAGACCCATCACATTTATAAATTTGATGTAGTTGATTAAATTGAWGAGCAAAAAAAAATCCCTGGAGAAATAAAATAGTTACCTCCTGGTATTTGCTGATATATCCTTTTAATTTAAATGGCATTTTTTMTTCTTATCTTGTGAAGATTTTCAACTTATTCATCCACAATTTATGCCAATACTTTAATCTTTTAGTTCATATTCTTCCCTTGTGGATATTCAGAGATTTCCAACCGACTGAGGGAGTAGGTGACCCAAGAAAAATAGCAATTTATTTCTAAGAATGTTATGAACAGATCATTACAAAAACTCTCTTATTGCTTGACATATATCCTTATTTGCAAAGGAAGGAGAGTAATGTGGAACAGTGAGGGAACACAAGAAACTCCTACTGGCATGAAGCGGGGCAATTAGACAGCAACACTTTGCTTACTGATTCTCCAGCAAAAGCAACACAAGCATTTTTATACTTGAACCAAAAGGTCTTCTACATGTTCTGTGAAAAAATATCATTTTCTCACTCCTGTTACTAGCCTTCATGAGATAATTAGCTACTTCTTTAAGGTCCTTTAAACTTACTACTAGTCAAGACCATTTGTTTTGAACACACATGCTCTGAAATTGGTATTGTAAACATCAAGCTATTGAAGTGTAGCTGTTCAGAGCAAAAATTAATTATCAGCACCAAAACTTGGCTTTACTATTCAATGGTCCCTTTATAAAATGTGTCATTCTGTAAAGAGTCCTGATATTGAAGTCCAGGGAACCTGTGGCCCTTTGAGAGCTAATGTTTTCCTGAAAAGTAAGTTACAGTTACAGTTACAATCATGGCATCAATCAACAATCATGTAATTATATCCCTCTCTGTAAAAACACTTTGCAGTGAAATCCTGGAAATAATAGACATATGCTTCATACAAATCTCTTGACTACCCTTCTTTTTCCTAGGAAACTAATTTGAAGGATTTTAGGATCTTTTTTAAATGTTATTCCATATTATACATATTACATCAATTTGAATAAAAAAGCGAGAAACCAACAACAACAAACCCTTACATAAAACACTTCAAACACACTTCTCATAAAACAGATATGTATAAAGGAATCCATAGAAAAAKAAATAATCAAGAGAACTATTCAATTGCCTAAATTAATTAAATAATTTAGAAACTGAACAAATGTAAAAAGGGTAGAGAAAAGAAATTTGTTATTTAAGTGCTGAGGAATTGATATCCAGAGGTTGCACAATGCCATCATTCTGGATTTGGAGTGTTAGTCACATAATAAATTGCAGGAAGCTCCTTGAAATCTGGTCAACATAAATTATAATATCAAAACACATACTAAGCTAAATTTCTAAACTCCCTGCTGCAGTACTAACTATGTATTCTCAGGGCTTAAAACTAGAGGATCACGCAAATATCCTTAGAGGCAAATATCTGAATTAATTTACATTCCATAAATCTTGCTTGACTTAACAGGGCGGCCATTTCTGTCTCAGCAGCGACTTTATCTCATTTGAAGAAAGGAAGAATGATTCATTAACTTCATCATGCTTTGTATAAGGCTACTTGAAAACAATGACTCCCTGAAGGTAAATCTGTTTTATTTTCCTGGTCTGGAAAGAGCAATAGCTGGGAAGCTCAATAACCTGTATGCAGCATGGGATACTAGGCAAAAGTGCTGTTGATAATTTCCCTATCTGAAGGATAAGGGGGCAAGTGAAAAATGACTTTAAAAGCGGCATTCCAGAAATGAAGAACAAATCTTGTCCTCAGGCAAGTCGAAAGAATTTTTTTTCCATAATATTCAAGAAGGCAGCAGCATTATGCCCTCACCTTATTTCCATTTACTGTGACCTATCATTGTATTTATGGTATGAATCACTTCTGTTGCTTTGTTGGCAGCACTGCCAGAAATCCCAATTAGCACTGTTGAGGCTGAACAGATTTAACATATAGTAAAATTTGGTCTGTTTCAACCAGCAACAGAGAAAAGAAAAAAAGATTCTTAGAGAAAATGGACCTTACAGAGTACTATATTACTTCCTTTCTATGTCTGTTTTCTTTATTTCTGCACACACACAGAACAAAACGTAAAAACAGGTAGGCAGCCCTGATATCCCAGTGCCCAGGAGGCCTCCCCCTTTTTGACCTTTTTCACAGCCTGCTCCCAGGACACTGCTCCCAGATGGGATGGCATCAGTGTCTGTGTCTCTGCGCACTTGGAAATGTCTCTGTGACTGTTCTCTGTGCTCTGTGTGTAAGCTCTCCTCAGGAACAGAACTCTTGATGTTGATCTCTCTGCTGAGCTCAGACTAGCAAACAAAATAGGATTTCAGGGTCTTTTTTTTCTTCCTCTTTAAGCCTCTGAATTTGTTTCATTTCAGATATATACCCTATGGCAGAAAACCAAGCAAATCAGATTTCAACAGGAGGAAGCACACAACACAACTGTGGCAATTTACAATTGAGTGGGTTAGGATTTGTTGCCAGTGTAGGGCTTAATTAAATAGAACCCAATTTTAAAAGGTTACCCTGTGTGCAGCTGTTAATATGTAAGCACTCAGTACGGAAGGTGGAGAAAAGCTTCAAGGCAATTTGTTCATTTAAACAACAGCAAAAAAGCACCTAAAGAGAAAATTGGAATTGATTTTTTTAAAATTCTTGTTTTATTAGTTAGAACCAGGTCTTAGGTAGCAGATTTAAAATCTGTAGCCAGAAAAGTGCAGTGTGAAGTCAACAAACTCTTAGACCCATATTGAACAGCAGAAGGAAACAGAATAGGACAGAAAATATTTTTACACAACAARTAAAAGCTGTGCCTGCCAAAGATGACTACAGTTGCAGCTATGTTACTGCCAACAGTGCATATGTTTCATATGGGCAGCTGAATGCTTTCTATTCAGTGTTTAAGAATCCTGTTCTCCTGACCTATATTAACTGGAAATGCTCTAAAATTTTCTGAAATAGAAACCGCTCACATATAATTACTCCCTGCTCTCTAAAACTTCTGAAGGTTTCTTTACATATGTATACATGGGCTATTGTTCTTATTATTCCAATTAAAAGATAGTTGCCTTCACTTCAAATTTGAAGAAAACAGCCAAACCCCAGAAATTCCAAATATGACTAGATTGCATCCTAAGAGGGCTTCTTGGCAAGCACAGAGTCCAGATGAGATATATTGTGAGAATATTTTAGATCTCCCTGCTGGCCTCCATGCCCAGATTCTCCCCTTAGAAACAGTGTCCGTATATGTGCGTGTGTGAATGGAAAACAGCACAGATTTTGTCCTACAGGGAATCAACGTGCTCAGGGAAAGTGTCCAGGTCTGGAAACTGGGAAAGTTTCCCAGATCCCAAAGTACAGACATAGACACTGAGAGGCAGGGTCTGGCTCCTCAGTTCTCTGGTTTTCATAATCCAGTTGTCCAAAAGGGTCTGAAAGCTGGCTTAAAAATCTTCACTGTCCTCTGGTTTTTGATAAAAGCTGTCTTCAGGAAAGAAACAATTGTTAATTCTGATGTGAAAAACTTCAGATCCCAGCTCTCAGGTCCTTGTGAATCAGTTTGTTAAGAAATCAAAAGAAGGACRCAAATAAGGTTCTTGATTAAGACAGAGAAAACATCCACCAATTAAGCAAAGCACATGGGAAAACACAATTCTGAGGAATGCTGTGGTACAACTCTTGAACAGCATCCAGTAAGCAGAACAAACAATATTATCCCATAGCCATTCCTTCTGTAGGCTTAGGAGAGAGCATTCAAAAATAAAAATACATGGAAGAGAGATAGCTACACCCAAATATGCCACCAAGACTGTGGAAAATCTGTGTATTTGCTGTAAATCTATAGCCAGTGCAGTGGCCACAGACAGTACATTATTTTCTCCTATCCAATGGATTTGTGACCTACGTAGTCTGTGGAAAAATTCTAGCCTTAAAGATCACCATTTCTGAATTTCAGAGGTTTTTCCAGGCACTTCTCACAACAAATCTTAAATCACTCCAAAACTCAAAAGCAGTGGTTTTACATCAAATATGCAATAGGGTGTACAAGTAATATATAAAACACTCTCGCATCTCACTGAAGCTCTAGATAGCATTTTTTTTCTTAAGAGATTTTTCACACAAAACACTGACTAAACTAATTTTCTTGCTATCTGGATCAGTCAACAAGACAATAAATGAGTATTATGTAGTAGTATAGCAGAGTATTCACCCATTTTCTTCTCAGAAAATATTCAAATAAATAATTAGGTCAGACTAACTACATTTGGAGTGATGGTGATCTAATCCCTCCACTAAAGTTGCGCTTTTCTTTCCATACTTCTGACTATCAGAATAGAGTTAATGTGTCTGATAGAAGTCTTATATATTGATCTCCTTCAGGATACTAGTAACTTCATCTACTTCAGTGTTAGTTGCCAAGGGAACCAACAAATTGAGTATGTGATAAACAGGGTAATCAATTTCAGTTACTTCCTCTGCCTTTCTCTACTAAGCCAAAATGTCTTTTTATCTCATTAAGCTGATCAAGCATGTGTTTGGTCTCTTGTTCATTTAACACAGCTCTTATGAAAAACAATCCTTCTGCTGCATCACAACAGTAAAGCTTGACAGCTGGGTGAATTGAAAGCTAATTAAATTCACAAGATGCAAACCCAAGCTTTGTAAAAGTGGCACAGCTCTTCATAACTGACTTAAGAAATGCCCAGTCCTTGAAAGGCAGATAGACAGTGTGGACATATCTGCTGGAATTAATTTGTTCTTTGGTTTTTCATTCTCAGCTAGATAGAGCTAGCTGAACTGAGATGAAACAAACCAGAAGGAAGCAACTTGTACTTTGGGCTCATACTTCAGACAGACTTTAAAATAGACACCTAAGAAAAGCTTGATGGAGTAGAATAACAATGAGATGTAAATCTAGAAAAACATTTTGGAATAAATTTTTAGTGGAAAAAGTGTTGCTATGACAATCTTAGCATAGACAGCTAATGTGGTTACCATTTAAATGGTAAATCCCTAAATCACAGTCTAAATATCTTTGGATGTTCTCCTTCCCCTCTTCTGCTGATAAAGTTGGTCTGGAAGAACTGTTAGGAAACTGCTGCCAATAAAGAAGGTTGGTTCTGTTGTTTTGTTTATAACAGCTTGACTTATAGGTAGCACTGAGGAGGTAAGTGCAGCCCTTGGCTTTGATACCTTCCCAAAAGTTTAGCTTTCGAATTGGATTTCAGTTTCATTGAAGAATTCCTGGAATGTCCTTTTGATATTCATAATTAGTATTTGGATTGACTAATTTAGGAAAGAATAAGAATCCCTTCAAAAGTACCAACTGAGGCCTGTGTCTAAACGCTGACACTCATTAATTCTATTTTTGTAATGCTATCAGATATTTATTGTATTTTTATGGTACACAGAGAAATATCCCAGATAAAGAGATATTAAACTTTTGGAAAGGTTCATTTAAAAGTTGCCTGGGATAAATATTTAGTTTAAAGGTTTAGAATTGGCAGAATATATCCTACTAGTTCTGGCTTCTTATACTCTTGCCAGATGTTACCATAGGGAATGGTTTTCAACAGTCCTGAGATCTGATCTCTCTGCAATAGCTCTGCCAACCTTCAGCAGGCTGGGATATCACACCAATGTAACCAAAGACCTGGAAAGTGTTTGGCAATTTGATTGGAGTCCAAATCACCCAGTTGTGACCTAGGAAAAAAAAAATCTCCTGACTGTTTAGAATATAGACAGTTCTGAGATTTGTTATAACAGACTATCCTCATATTCAAAGGTCAAATGATCTGCCGAGATGTTCCATTACCAGATTATCTTTTGAGACGTTTCACTTGGCTCTTACCCAAGAACACAAATTATTACCAGAAGCCCTGCACACTTCCTGTAGACAACAATTCTACAAGTTCTATAAATATTCCAGCCAACAATAAGACATTCCACTTGGGTTTTCTAATAATAATATATGTCTTTTATTGTATTTTGTGATAAACCATGATACAAAAGCTTATCTTCTGTGAAAACCATAGGACATCTTTACTCTTTTTGTGCTGGTATTTTTTGAATTTTTTATCAGATCTCTACTTTTTAAGAGAGAGGGAAATAATTTGTCATGCTATAGTTTACTTCCAGGAGCATTATTAAAGCATCATAACATATATAAAGCATGCTTAGCATTTAACACTGCTCTCGGTTTCTTTGTTAATATTTCTTAAATGGCAACATAACTAACACAAATTAAAGCCATGAAAAGCAACAGACATTTAAATACAGGCCATTACTTTAGCACTCTATCTAATCTCTTCTTTTGTAGATGGCAGAAAAGGAAGGTAATTCATATACATGCTTTGATTTAGCAATTCAGGTTGAACAGATAAAGGAGAGCTCTGAGGGATAGATAATTAAAATGAAAAGCTGTAATAATTGGTGGGTTTGGATGACAGCCTCAGTAGACGGCCCAACTTTTTAGTGCTCATCATGTTTGGTTAAACCTTAGCAGTATGAGACATGTACAAATTAAATTTAAATATATGACAGATGTGCTACTAACACCTTCAAATGGTTTAGCATCTCCTCCTGGATTTATTTTATTTGATTCTCTGGTAGCACTGAGAGACTGTTGCTAATATTTTTATTTTCTCTATGGTAAATTGTGTGCACTGTAGAGCAATCAACTGTGATTCCAAGCACTGAAGAGGGGTTTTCAATCTCCACAGAGAAGCCTTAGTTGCTGGAAGTCCTGATGATGCCATTTGGGGTGATAGAAATTCAAGACTCATCAGTGATTTCTAAGTAGTACATCACAGAATATGTTGGCAACAAGAAACACATGGCTGAGAGATATTTGGTTCCAAAGTGCCCTTTTAATTGTCACCATTTACTGTGCCTTGGCTCAAAACATGCGGAGAACTAAGAGCATCCAAACTCGTTTCCTTTCAGACAATGTCAGTCTGGAAGAGCTTTTTCCTCTCCTTTTCCCCATGAAAATTATGCTCAAAGGCACTGCCACTGGCAGAATCTCTTTAAAGCTTGTGTTTCCTCCCCAAGCAGAACTCATTCCAGAACTGGGGACCTGACCAGAAATGCAGGAAGCTTCATGTTCAGGACAAGATTGACCTGTGTTTCTGGGCTATAACCTCTCTTTCTGTATGTGCTGCCTGGCAGGTAAGAGGGGATGGGAGGGCTATGAAAGACAATCTGACGAGCATACAGAGGAGCAARGTCCTCCACAAAAGAGGTGGCAGCAGCAAACATAAGAATGGGAAGAAATGTGACTCATAATCACAACTTTTGTTTCAGTAAACTGCAGTTTGATTTCACTCTCCTGGGCATAATCCTTCTTTTGTCCCTCTCTCTTCATGTCTTCTTCTCTCTTTCTATTTGTATTTGCTTATTCATGAGGAGGAATTGGTTCTTACAGAAACTGTTATCTCATCTGCTCTGTAGTTCAGCTGAGGCATATCTGACTGAGGGACAATGCAACGAAGGAAGCTCTAGTTATGYGCTTAAAAGCTTGCAAAGTCCAGTCCACGGTGGGAGAAATGAGTGGGCTCAGGAATGTTTTAGCAAAAATTTCCACCAAAATAAACCTGGATCCAGACAAGACTCTTAAAGTAATTTTGAGGCTGACAAGTCAGTTTATTAGTTTCACCTCCTATGTAGTCAAAATTAACTGATGTATTAAATTTTTTAAAGACACCTATACCTTCACCCTTACTCTCCTTCCTCACCCTCATCTTCCTCTCTTAAATGTCTATTGAGAAGTAGTTAGACTGAAACACAAAAATATTTATCTGTAAATAACAGCAAYCTTAAAGGCTCCAGATGTGCTTGTCCCTTCTTTACTGTGGATTAGATTGAAAATGCATTTGTGAGAATGACCTTCGTCTTTATAAGTTCTGGTTACACTTTAAATTATTGGTTTTATCTTTCAATCATAAGTAAGAAATTTAAGGTATTCCCTTAATCATTTATGTTCCTGTGACTTTAATATTTTGAAGCTGATATAAATTAGAATATAGCTCACRTCATCAATTTTTATACACTTAATGTTTTAGAACATTCCATTTCTTATACCTATACAAGTAATTAGTTTTCAATTTTCAATTTAATATATGCAGTATAATTATTTGATCTGTCAGAATTATCTATATTGCCTGAAACAGAAATACCAGCTGCCATAGCACAAAAACACCACTACAGTAACTTCATAATTAACTGAGAAATTGAGCATTTATTTCCTACTTGCTTGTAGAGTCCACAAAGTCCAGAGTCTGCCCTGTGCTAAATAAGCTATGCTCCCTTTAATGATGTCCATTTAATTATGAACAAAACTATAATATCATAAACTAACAGACAGAAATTATTTTTTTACAGAAAATGTAAAAGAATGCTACCAGAAAATCAGATCTGCCATATTTCCTTCAAACTACTACTGGCCCTCAAATGTACAGGGTGCAGACATGATTTTTCAGATTTGTTCACTAGGCTCTAACTTTGCCTAAAGCTCCACATTTTCTTATGCTTTTTTGATCTGGGTTTTTTTGCAATATAGACATGTTTATGAGATGTAATTGGAAATCTGCCTTGGGTAGAGGTTCATGTCTATCTGGAATGGATCAGCATTTGCATCCTGATTTGCACTTGTCAGGGAAATACCAGCTGCAGAATATCCATGAAACACTTTAATACTTCATCCCAGACCAACAACTTAAAATACCAAGTACTTTAAAAGCACTCTAGCTGTGATGACATTAATCATGTGCTAAAGTGTGTGTCAGAATAAGGCCTGACAACAGCAGAAGGCTGTGAAAAGAACACAGATAATTCTCACAACCATCAAAGTTATTCATAAAGCAATAATACTCTGCACATGCAAAGACTGTGGAATCTAGCCTCATCTAACCACTATTTTTCCCAGATTTGATGGCACTGAAAACTAYCAAATGGCCACTTATTCCTTAAACCATTTTGTGCCAATGTACCCTATGAGACATTCTATTATGTGATGGGAGAGAAAAATTAATGACAGCATTCACTGGGAGTTGATGRGTGCGATTGGCAAAGGGGGAAGAGGAAAAATAAAGAGCAGGCAATTTTTATGGTTTTAGCTTGGACATCTRTTTAATCTCAAATATTCAATGTAATGAGTTGAAATAAAACAGTGAAGACATTTTATCTCCCTTTCAGGATTAGTCAGTATACCCTGTTGTTAGCTGCCTGGTTTAGGATTCAAGTTAATATTTCAAAATAACTCCTGCAGGCAAATTGTTTCACTATCTGATGAGAGACAGTGAGCTCGTTTGCATGGTGATATTTAGCTTGTGAGACTTTTACAGCACTCTGACAGTTTGCAAAATAGAGCAGCCTCTGTAGCTTTTTGAGAATGATAATTACATAGCTCCATTTCATTTATCTAGCATGCACAGGCACAGTTATATTTAAATGGCTGAAATTGCCTGACACTGAAAAATAATTCTACCCTGCTTTACTTGTAATTGATCTAGCTGAAATAACCCTGTATTTCATGCCTGTATTGTCCTTTCATGTAAGTAATCGATCTGAGTGATGCTAACTAAAACCATAGAATACAATACAATACAATACAATWCAATAGAAATAAACTCTAAATGTTGGGGTTTCCACCATAGGAAACATTATTCTTTGTGTTCAGTTTGACAGACCTCACTCATTAAGTGACAATCAAATGGCAAACAGAGGTTGGTGCTGACAGCCAAGTGTTAAACCACACAACATGAGAGCTGTCAGCTTGCCCACAGCATGATCAGRGATAAACCTTCCTGTCTCTTCACAGTAATGCCTAGATCTTACCTGAGAAGCACAGCCAAACCCTTCGTGATAATGATTTCCATTAGGCAAACATCCACTTCTAGCCATTTGAGAGAGTTGTCAAGTTACCACTTTCACTCGTTGTCAGTTAATGACAGGGATGAATTTTGCTCTGGATCTATCTGAAGGACAAAGATTCAGTGTCAATGCTGCCTCTCAAAGCATTTAATTGGAGAACCTCAAAAGCCAAGGAAATTTAGCTTGGTCTTGACAGATGTTTCTGAAAGAGTAAAAGAGCTCAGAGCACCTGCTATTTCCAAAATAAAAAGAARAAAAAGAAAAGAAAACACTCAGAAAGGATAAAAATTCAGACAATTTGAGAACAACTTGATCTTCACTGTGTGCTTGTTTCTCCAGATCATCGACAAAAACATTGAATTGCGATTGTGGACTCCACAAAGTCTACATGCTTGTTTCTCCAGATCATTGAGAAAAACATTGTCCCTTACCAGCACTATGGACTTGGTTTCCGCTATGAAAAGCCCTACTCTTTACTTCCTATGCATCAATCAGTTTTCAGTACTCAAAAGAACCCTACCCCTAAACCCATGGCAATTTACGGGAGAAAACACTCAGAAATTCAACCCAATTCTAATTATGATCAAGAATTGGACCCTTTCAAAATTTTTCATGTTACAGTCACACATGCAGACACAGAATGAGGCGTTAGTAAGATTTGTCAGGGGGAAAGGAGGGAAGAGAGAGGGGGAAAGAACCTCTGCACTTATTCATAGCCTCCTTTTTTTTCGTAGGGAGTGCCAGAGAAACTCTACTCATGATCAGGAATATTAAATATTGCAAGAACTGTACTGATGGTCCAATGTTCTAAAGAACATACACATAATTAGAGACACCCGTGAATTAATAAACCATACTGTAAAGGGAGTTCCATAAGGACCCTAAAAATATTTTTTGCAGCATTCTTGACCATAAAGAATGCTAGAAAGACAGCTATAATGAAAGACCTCGCAAAGTAAAACAATTAAGATGCTATAGAAAATGCAATGTTGGGAAAATGAATGGCTAGTACCAATTACTGGTATCTAGGAAACTGGAAAAAAGTAAGGTGACAAGGTAAAAGTATTTATTTTCTCTGGCTGTAATAAGACATCAGGAAAGCTGCTGGTAAATACAAGKGAGTGAGCCCTGCTAAACTGCAAAGTATGATTGGGAAAACCACAGTTACATCAGAGAGGAAAAAACCTTCCTAGTAGAAGTATCCAAATGACAGGCATAGCTTTGTTTTGCCAAAGACTATTCCAAAACAGATTGCAACGATGACACTCATAAGATATCTGCAGAAATAGAATATGAAAGCACACAGCAAGGATCCCTCAGAGAACAATCATCTATCTCTGGTAAACTGATTTTTTAAGCATGACTACAAAATGCTGGATTATGGAATTAGTCAATATGTTATTTGGCTTCCAAGACAGGGACAAAATGGTTACAAATGTATTAGAACCTAGCCATCAGAAAACAAAACCAAAACAAATTAAAAAAAACCCAACAAAACAAAACAAAAGAACAAACCCAAACAAAATAAAAACCCAAAGAAACRAAACCCCCAACAAAACAAAGACACCACCAAAAACATACCCCAACAAAACCAAAACAGAATAGCCAAAAGCAAAGCCCTAAAGAGCAAGAAAAAGGGACTGCAACACTGGAAATTCTTGTTGAAAGATGGTATTTGATGGGCCATAGACATAGAGGACATGAGGAACCCTAGGTTTCTTTCTCAGAAACTTGACTTCAAAATTACATTGTCACTTCAAGAGTATTTTCTTCTTTGGTGGCATGTACAAATGCTGCAGGTCTGTTGACTATAGCAGTTTTAGCTGTTATGCAAGACTGTATGAGACTAAATATTTCTTCATATTGAGTGGGCCACTGTCATGAAGAGCRTAAAATCAGCACACTTGTAAAGTTACGTGATCTTTAAAGCATATTTATACTTACAACAGGAATCCTTGGCTGGAATGTATTATAAGAGGACTTGAGAGTAGGTATTTTAAATAAAGCCCATTTACTTTTAGCCATCATATTGAGCTCATATCATGTTCTAGTCTTGTTCAAAGTACCTAAAACCTACAGATCCAATACAAATATTTCAAATAAACTTGTTTGGAAAAAAGTTAAAAACGCAATATAGTCCTGCAGAGATTAATTRAACTACCATGTTCCAAAGTAATCAGTAATGAAATTACTAACAGCTGCCCTGGAGTTTTCATTAGCACTGATACATTTGTGTTTGAGACAGAAATAATTGTGTTTTTCTTAATACAGAATAATTTGGTTAAGAAGCAAATTTGATTATTCTTATAATCTTTCTGCACATTAACGATTTGATAGCAGTATCCAATATATTCAACATACCTCACTGAGCAGTGTMGCAAGGTTGGCATGGCTAAGAGAAACAAGGGTATATTTTGAGTAGCAAGCTCTCACCTTTCCTTGTTTATCTTATTTCAGCATGGAGATTCTGTGGGCCGGACACATAGAGCCTGGTGACACTGCTTATTCCTGCCAGTGCCTACACATGCCAGTCACCCCACTGCTGGCACAACTCATGGAGCAGAGTGCAGTAGTGCTGTGGTTTGTTCCCCAGCTGGCAGCTCAGTCTCACACAGCTCTTTGTCATTCCACGGGGCTACTCTGAGGAAAATCAGCTCCATCCCAGCCAAAACCTTCACAGTTGTACCTCTGCAGCTCTGTTAGCCAGCTACGAATAGCTTCAATAATAGGTCTGCTCCTGGAAGAGGAAACTGAAAAAGAGATGAACACCTGGAAATTATTCAGAAAAGAAGTCTAAGAATGATCCTGAAAACCCAATCCTTAACCCCACCTGTGTGGGGGCTGGAGAACCCGGGAAAGGCTTGCTGGGCTCCCCAGGAGAGCCAGCCCCTAAGGCACAGCCCTTCAGTTAGGGTGAGCAAATGATCACTCCCAGAGACTTTGCAGCCATATGTTGAGTTCTTCTATCCCATTAGCCCTATAGTTCTGCCCTGCCCCTCAAGATCCCTATATAAACCCCAGCTTTCCCTGCCTGAGTGGTTCCTCCCTCACTGGACCCCTCAGGGAAGAAGCTCAATAAAAGCTCTCCTTGGAACCCCACAGGAGAACCTTGTCTCTCCTTCCGCATTGCTGGGATGCCAAAAGAGCTGAAATCACCCGATTTCAGTGAGCACAGATGTGCCTGTGCCCCCAAGGTGCCTTTTGCAAGACACTTCTTCAGGAAGGTCATGGCACTCTGAACAAAGCCGGCTGTGACACACCTGGACAAGATGAAGTGCTCTGTAACTGCATGCAAGAAGAAATTTCTAACACCAGACAGTTCCTTCCTCAACCCCAAAAGGCATAATAGAATAGATTCAGCAATTACAAACTGACCCTAGAAGATGTTATTGTTTTCAAATGCTACAACAATTGGTGTGTGTGCACAGTGTACACTCTGTCAGTTGAAAAATGTAGTTTAAATCATTGATTGGATATTTGATATTCAGGTACAAAAATTATTGTCTTAGGAACATTTGTTTTGCAACAGGTCAGGCTGATGTACTACAAGTTTGGTCTCTGCTCTTAAAGTCCATGGCTACACCCATTCCATGGAAGGGGATAATTTATTACAAAGGCCACCTTYTGGCATTCCAGGCGACTTTGAATACACTTTTTTCAATCTAACTGAGTAAATTTGATACTCTAAGTGGATTCCAAAGACAGTGATGTGAGAAAGTGAGTAAACAAGCAAAATGAGAATAAAAAATGAGGGGGACAGCATCTTGRGAATCCTACCTACTATTTATTTGGTGGTTTTGCCTTAAATAATTTTCAAAGATTTATTACATGATYATTATAATAATTTGAAGACTAGAGAGATTTAGAAATGAATACTTAAAATAAAAAGCAGAGCACGAAAACTTTAAAATGGAGCCTGTCTGTTTTTCCAGTCCCCAACTCTGAGCAAAGGGGACTACAGTGACTCCTTTAGAAACATTAGATATGTTTCAACCATCGACAAAGATCCTGATTTGACAGAGGAATTAATAGATCATTTACTCAAAAACATAACTGTTAGCTTTCAGAATGCCAAGCTTTAAAGTGGTAAGCACAGAACAAACCCAGACTGAAAAATAAATACTAAAAAGGAAACCTTAAACAGGCATTAAATTGAAGTAGAACCCATACATCAGAATTTTTCTTCGTACTATTCATACTAGATGAACAAGAAGGAAACTACCACATTTGCTCTAAAACCTCATCAAAATAAAAGTAATTTAGCTCGACTGAACTGCAAAACTGTTTTCAAATGAGTTATCACTCTTTGGGGTTTTTGGGTTTTTTAACAAAGCGTTTCAAGGCTAGAATGAACAAATCATACCCAGGCAGTAATGTAACACAAGGAAGACAGACAAACTCACCTGTGACACACAGCTTGGTGAGCCGTCTCACAYGCGGAATGGGATTACCAAACTGCAACACACTGGTAAGTGACAAGATGAAAGTTAGCAACACAAGGTTTATTATCCATGTTTTATATCCAGTCTGAGAGGGGAACAGAGGCAAGCAGGCCATGTGCAGTTCCTGTGGGAGCAATCACTGCCCATCCGCAAGCATCCAGCAATGCATGAATGAGCAGGGCTTCTGGGGACCTGTTTTAAACACTGGACATGTGTCTCCTACARAAAAACCAAGAACCTGCACCCTGAAACTTGATATTCTATTCTTGAACTGTGACTTCATTACTGAAATAATTGTATAAGCAATATATTTGCTGAATCTGTCCCAGTGACTAGGTACAATACAAAAAGACAAAAATGTTGATAGTCATCACTGGGAGGGTGTGGCAGGAGTGTCTGGAAATAGCAAATGTTACATTTGAATTGGCATAAATTAGGAAAAAAGAAACAAAGACATAATGGTGGATTAACAAAAGCATTAAATTGTTATCCCTGTAGGTACCTAAATTACAAAAAAAGAGTCCTGTTCTGCTGCCATCTAGACATAAACATGTGTACTTGTCTTTGGTGATCAAAATTCCAAGATTAATGCTTATTAGGATTTGACGGATATTACAATGACACAATTTTTTGGGCAGTTTTGATAATAATAGACAGAATTATTGCCTTCCTCATACTTTGAAAATACCAAGCATGCACTTTGTTTCTCTTCCCTGCTTAGCACTATATTTGCACAAGTTTTTGAAGGCACACCTAAGAGAAGTCTAAGTAGAAAAATTATAGTCTCATTTTCTAGAAGCTCTTTGTGATGAAATGTTTTTAAATGGAATAGTGCCTGATGTAACTTCAAAACCCACCTTTGTCTCCCATAAACCTACACTAATTAACAGGTGATTGAATGCTCTCTGAACCCTTCACATGGAAAGATGTTAGCACAAAACTGCATTTTCAGCTACGTGGACAAAATTACTCTTTCTTCTTGCTCATAGCATGTATATATGTTCCAAATATATATGTTCCTATAATTCTTCAGCAGTTGCCTTTTACAGTTTTTCCTGAGGTTTTTAGACTTCAACTTAAATATGAAGCATATTTGTGCATGTTTTTGTAAATGGTTAACTCAAAACACTCCTCCACTGAGAAAGCCAGAAAATCCAGACCTGATGCTGAGTGCACTGTTCATGTGAGGTTTACATTACTAAATTAAGTGTTGAACTGTGATAAGAGAAGAATTTTCTTCATGATATTTGAAGGTAAATAATTGCTTTCACATGGTTTACCTCCAGCACTTGGCAGTCAAAGTGCACCGTGAAACGCTTGCTTCCACTCCCTCTTCCCTCTCAGAGAAGAAGGCGAAACAAATCACAATCAGATACAAGGGGATAATGCTCATGAGTGTTTGTTTTTAATCAGAGTAGATTAAACAGTTGCCCTGAAGCCTGTAGCATTTTCACTCTTATGCGGTTGGTGTACAGCATGCTGAAAAATTAGATACTGCAGATTTCACCTAATGCCAATAGGAAGCTTTCCATTTATCTTTAATCAGGGCTAAGACAAGGTCTTCAGCCATTTTGTCTAAATCTTTTACTTGGTACAAGTGGTACAAAAATACAAGCAGCATGGTTACTGCCTTTAAACTTAGCTCTATCACATTATTCATGGTTTTCTACTGATAGTGAGAAAATGGGTGGTAATCACCCCCTCAAAGTCATCAGCATGGGGAAAAGCTCTAATATTCTTCACTGAAGTAGCACTTAAAGCACAGTTCCTTTTTCTCTTTWTTTTTTTCCCCCTCAGGGCTAAGCCACCAATGTCTGTGTCTGGTGTCTCTTACCTGTCTGCTCACTCATCCGAAGAAAAATCAACTTTCTTTAAAGAAACACTGTCTTTGTTTCCAACAATGATGAGATTCTATGTGTGGACACCCCATTTCAATTTGTTGGTTATGTGAAAGATTTTAACAGCTTCTTACTGTTTCAGTGAAGCAAAAGAAGTGTTTATGTTTTTTCCAGGATATTTTATGTCTTGTGTTAATGCTGAATTCCCCATTGAGTTAATTTTAGCCTTTACAGAGAAGACACTCTTCCTGTCTAATAATTAGCACACAGTCCAAAGAACTTTTATGGATGAAAGACTCACTTTATTAGGTGTACAGGCATACACTCCTTATTTAGCAGGTATTAATTAACTTTCAAATAACAGATCAGAATTTACTGAGTATATCTGAAATTGTTTTCTCTCATCATTGCATTCTCTCATGATGTATTTTTGGTTATTGGTTAGTACCGTTCCACCAAGAACAGGACAAATGTTTTTGACTTTTCATTTATTCAAAGTTTGTAAACAGAGACATATTAATACCTACTTGAATGAAAAGATAAATTAGGTTAATCAATGTTCTGAAAAAATATATTTATCAAATAACCTATTCTGCAAATCAAATACAATGAAAAAACACTCTTACAAATAGAAGTGGACAGTAAGGCCCATGGTAGCATATAATAATTTTGTAATATCTAGATTATCAAAATACAAAACATCAGAATTTTTCCCTCTTTTTAGCAGAACTGTTGCCTTCACACTCATCTATGAAAGAAAACTTAAATGGAAAACCTAAATCAACACCAACCTCCCTTTTTGTGTATATAAATTTCAGTTAACAGCTTGGAAACRTTTCAGTTCACAAGCTGAAGGAAAAATGCAGGGGAGTTTGCTTTTTAAAATTAGGCAACGCAAATTCCAGGATTTTTGTACCTTCTGTTCGTGCACACACAGTATATTGATCTTTTTTTATTGAAACAAGTTCATTTGTGCTACTCACACAACAAAGAAAAAGTAGTTAAATGAAGAAAGTAACTTGAAACTAAAGAGACATGAGCAAAGCTCTGAAGATGAAAATTTCCTGTGGAAACTTCCCAGTCTGACCATTCCCGAGGCCTGGGCAGCCTCACCCCCGAGGTCAGGGACTTTCCCTGCTGGGACCGAAGCGCCTCCACCGTGGGTGGCTCCGAGGGGTCCCTGCTGGGCTCCTGCCCACCCCTCAGTCCGACCAGGCTCCCTCACAGGCTCCACCCTGCATTTCCCCTGGCAGAGTCTCGGATGTCTCACTCCATATTCATCTATCCACAGCACAGTGACACAGAAACAGCTCAAGCTGGTGCAGCCAAGGAGGACCCCAAACAGAGGAAATCCTGGGCTTTTGCACCCTCTCAATCTGCTCAAGTGCAAGTCTTGCTCTTCCTTCTGAAACTTCGAAACCTACCCACCTGTCCATGTCCATCCTCCTTGCTGGCAGCTCCCATCTTCACCTCCTTGGTTATCCCAAAGATTGGTGATTCCCAGCTCCTGCTGTGTCTCAGCATCCACTCACCTGGCTGGCCTCATCCACCTTCAAGCCCTTTGTCATCCCAAAGGCTGGAAATTCAGGGCTTCTTGTCTTCGGCTTCCATCCAGGATTCAGTCTCCATTTCAGTCTTGATTTCAACCTGCAGCTTGTGGGTCCTGCTACCCAGATTAGATGTATTCCTCCACCAGTTTAACAGAATAATATTTTTATAGGCTGAGATTCAAAAGGAAAATTCTCAATGATTTCTTATTAATTCTGTTAGTTTCTTTAGTGAGTCCCCCTCAGATCCCCTCAAATGCATTGCACTTGAAAGGCAAGAGGTTCCTGTCTTCCTTTCATTAGCTCAAGTCACTTGTAAGGGAACAAAAAGCTGTTGCCATGAGCTTGCAGAGACGTGATCAGACAAACTGACAGATTTCATGTATTCTGTTATTTATGCAGCAGTGATACCACTTTTTCAAGTTCCAACTTCAGTTACACTGACAAGTACGAAAAGATTTTGTGTAGAAAGAAAGGTTTCTTATGATTTACAAGTACAAAATTAAGAAAAATATCTCCCCCAACAGAGAACTAAAAGTGAGTAAAGAATGCTGCTAAACATTTAAAGGCAAAAGGAAATTAAAAAGACGCTAAAACATCTTAAATTCAGGGGCTTCAGGTTAAGGTGTGGTGCCCTAATTACAGAATAATTAAGACATCAGTGGTCATTCAGTCTTCCGACAACCTTTCAAACAAAACTGAACAGCAACATATAGGTTTATCAACATTTCCCCACAGTCTGGCAACACAAGAACTATAAAGACTGAAGGGCAATTGAATRAACTTTGGAAAGAGAATATCTGTGCCTGGAGAAATGGAGTTGTGTAGCATATAACACAAAAYTATGAATGCCACTTAGGCAGCAAACATAATCAATACTATTTTTAAAATTGTTTTTTCATTTAACTCAGATGCTAACAAAAGCTGCCCAGCCCCTCTTCCACAGTGGAAAAAATATACCTTTCATCTTTAAAGACCCTTGTTGCATCCTAATTTAGGTAAMAATAGAAAGGACATGAACATTACAATCCCTGCAGGAAGACTTAAACTTAGAAGGAAAAAGAAAATTTATATTATTTACAGTTGGATTTCTGTGTTTCTTTTCCCCATTTTTCTAAAAAAAAAACATGGAAAGAAGCATCTTCTTTCCTTATGAAAAYGCAGATTTCTTCAGCAATCTTGACTTTGGCAATAATAAGTCATTCCTCAGATGGGGTTTTCTAGASGACAGATATTAGCAATAACATCTGCTGCCTGCCTGTTCTAGTTGGAAAWTCAGTCTATGTACCCAATTCTATTCCCAACAGATTTTTTTTTTAATGACACATTAATCTAAGCGTTTGAAAAAGCTAAATTTCATCTGACTTATACCTCTTCCTGTTAAGATAGACTAATAGTCATGTTTATCCACACAGCTCATGCAGCCCCATCAATAGCAGAAGGGCTTTCCCGGACTTGAATACGTAACACTAGACTGCCATTAGCCTTTTTGACTTATCCTTTCAGTAGGAAAACACAGGAATGAGCAAGCTGGAAGATGCAGGTCTGCTCGTTGACCATTTCTGTAGTCCTCAACTAGCTCACTCTGTGTTTATCTCGGATCCAGACAAGGACAGATGATTCAAATSATATAATCATAGACTCACAGAATGATTTGGGTTGGAAGGCACCTTAAAGATCATCCAGCTCCACGGACCTTCCACTAGACCAGGTTACTCAGAGTCCCATCCAGCCTGGCCTTGAACACTTTCAGGGATGAGGCATTCCCAGCTGCTCTGGACAACCTATGCCAGTCCTCCCCGCCCTCACAGTAAAGAATTTCTCCCTAACATCTAATCTGAACCTATTCTCTGTCTGTTGGAAGACACTTCTTGTCCTGTCACTACATGCTCCTGTAAAGAGTCCTTCTCTACCTTTCTTGTAGGCTGTCTTCAAGCMCTGGATGGCCACAACCAGGTCATTCTGGAGCCTTCTCTTCTCCATGCTGAAAAATCTGAATAATCTCAGCTTTTCCTCACTGGAGAGCTTCTCCAGACCTCTGATCATCTTGGTGGCTTCCTTTAGGCTTGTTCAAATGGGTCCATGTCCTTTTTATGCTGGGAGCCCAGGGCTGGATGCAGTGCTCCAGGTGGGTCTCAGCAGAGCAGAGCAGAGGGGCAGAATCCCCTCCCTGCCCTGCTGCCCACGGGGCTCTGGATGCAGCCCAGGACACGTTTGGCTCTCTGGGCTGTGAGTGCCATGGCTGGGCCATGTGCAGCTTCTCACCCACAGCAACCCCACCTTCTGGGCAGGGCTGCTCTGGGGCTGTTCATGCCCAGCCTGTGCTGATATCAAGGGTTGTTCCTACCCAGCTGCAGCACCAGCACTTGGCCTTGTTAAACCTCATCAGATTCCCAAGGGGCATTTCTTGAGCTTGTCCAGGTGCCTCTGGATGGTGTCTCATCCTTTAGAAGTGTCACCAGCACCACTCAGCTTGGTGTCATCTGCTAATTTGCTGAGGATGCACTCAATTCCTTCGTTGATTCCATTATTGAAGATACAAAATAACATAGTCCCAATACAGACCCCTGAGGGACATAATTGTCACTGATCCCTCAGGACCCAGAGCCATTGACCCTATGGATGTCCGACTGCTTTTTCATCCATCTTACAGTCCATGCATCAAATCCATGTCTCTCCAATTTAGACAGAAGGGTGTTGTGGGGAACACTGTCTAAGGCTTTACAGAAGTGCAGATAAACTTTTAGCCCTTCCTTGACCACTGATGTGGTCACTCCATCATGGAAACTCACTGGGTTGGTCAAACAGGACTTGGTGAAGCCATCATGGCTGTCTCAGATCACCTCCCTACCCTCTAAAGCATAGCACAGCTTCTACAAGGATCTTTCCTATGATTTTCCCAGGCACAGACATGAGGCTGGAAGRTCAGTCATTCCCAGGGTCACCTTTCAAGGCCTTATAAAGATAGGTCCAATGCTTGGGACTTCACCTGACAATATCACGGCAAGTGGCTTGGCAACTACATCWGCCGACTCTCTCAAGGCATCAGCTTCCTGGGACTTATTTGTATTCAGGATCTTCAGGTGGTCACAACCTAGTCTTTACTGACATTGATGTTGTGGTTAAAGCCTAACTGGAAATTAAACAATATGTAGCTACTCATTCAAGCCCCCTCACTCCCCTGCCAACCTGATGGCATATAGAGGAGAATCAAAGTAAAACTTGTAGGTCAAGATAAGAAAAGTTTAAAATTGAAAAAAAAAAATTAAAAATACAGCAATAGTGAAAATARTAATTATAATTACAAGGAAAAAACAAGTCATATCCAATGTAATTGCTCATCACCCACTGACAGATGTCAGACCCCCTTTCTTAACCCAGGCTTGCCCCTCTTCAGGGTAATTGACGCCAGTTAATACACCAGGCATGACATTTTATAGTGTGGAATATCATTTTGGTCAGTTCAAATCACCAGTCCCAGGTAGGCTTCCTCCCAGTTTCTTTTGTGTACCTCCTCACTGGCCGAGTAAAAAAGTCCTTGACATAGCATAAACACAATTAGCAAAAACCCAAAACATCAGTGTGTTATCAAACCCATTATCATTCCAAATCCAAAACACAGCACTGTAACGGCTACTGGGAATAAATTAACTCTCCCCTAGGCTGAAACCAAGACAAGTGGGAAATACTTTGCTTGGCCCATCCCCATAAAGGTCAGCAGCCCTCTAAAAGACAACTACCAAAGTTTGATCTATGCAACAGGTCCTGGCCATCTGCAGGCATACAAGGGAAAAGCAATTCAGTTCATGAAACTTGTTCTCGTCTTTGGGAAAAGGGCTTTGAATCTGGGCATTTCTCCAGAAGCCTTTGAAGGGTCTTAAATCCTTTGGTGGGTGGGAAAACAACAGAGCATTTGAAAAGAGCAATCCCTGTCCCACTGGGAGAAAAGGGGTTTTAAACTTCTGCTTTTAGGATAATACTCTGAATTTCACATCTTAAATGGAGATGGAAAGTAATACCTGTCTAACTACACCATATGATGAATTCTGAACAGAGATGTATGCAGAAACTTGGCACAGATCTTCATCATACTGGTCTCTGGATCCAAGTTAACTGTATAAAAATCACATACTGCAACACATAAGGTTATTGCTTGGAAATCTAGCCCTGGATTTATACATTTAATTGTTTCTAGTATGTTTTACTCTGTTTACAAAATAAATTGCACCACAGAAAGTTCTTCAGAACATTTTAGATGTGGTCAGTCCTCTCAGGACAGAAGCAGCCAGCAGCTAAAGCATTTAATTGTCCTTGTCCTTATTAAGCAGAAAGACTCCACATTTAAACACATACACAACATTAAAATACTGCATAACTGTTAGGAAGCTATGACTAGAACCTGGCATTTGCAAGCTGTTTCTCTTCCCAGTAACATGGATCTCTACCTCCCCAGGCAGAAAATCTCCTTTGCAGGTAGAAACCACTTTCTCCCTCACCAGAACCTGCTGCCCTGGCACAGTGTATACGTTAGAAAAGAGATGGAAAACAATAGCCTAACACACACAGTCTGAGGATGGGACACAAATGCCCCAGCTCCTGATTATTGAAAGCCATGGGAACCTCGGCATAGAATTTATCCCATGTACTAGACTGCAATCCAAACCCCAGGACAGTCATGAGCGAGACCTGGAGCAGTCTCCTTACAGGATCAGTGGTGCTCAGCATGTACACGCCTACCAGTTCCGCAGAAAATGCTCTTATTTTTGGTAACATGTGGGCATTATTTGGCAAAATATCTTCAYTTCTTAACGTGAATGCTCTGGAAAGAGACTGCTGAAGGGGCTTAGGCAATTATTTAGAAAGAAATAAAAATTAGCATAAGGAACAACAAAATTTGTTGGTTGTCACAGAAGGGTCTGAGTGGGAAAGGACCWMAAAGATCATTTAGTTCCAATTACCCTGCCATCCTTCCACTAGAAAAATCTGCTCAAAGATGGTCATGACCCTGATGTTCATTTACTATCTGTTATATCAGCTTTGAGATGTGATACAATTGTTTCTGATTAAATTCTTGAGTTTATAGTAGTTTTACCTGCCAAAGTGGTACAGTTCATACCTACAGCCCACTCACTGCTTTCACAGACAGAGCTCTGGATGTATGAACGCTCAAGATTTTATAGCTATTAAAACCATGACTGGTACCACCTTACTGAGATGAGAAATTTTCTAGATAAGGTCCGAACATTCTTGGTATTGCCACTACTCTTACAATCCTGTATTTTACCTGTCTTCCTTTTGGGGTACAATTTGGCCTACATTCACATCTTTAACTGTATAATTTTATTATGCTCAGTATTTTCTTTATTTATCCCATACTTCTGAATGCATGCCAGTTAATCAGAACCAYGCACTGAACTTTGAGAACTATTCTGGAGAATGCATCTATTTCCATTTCCTGTATGCATCATAAAAAAAACCAGTCAGCAGACATATGCAAAACAGAAAAAAACATCCCCCCAAACAGCCACTACAAACAACCCCCCTCACCCACTCCCAGATCAGCATCAGACACAAACCAGATTGGTTTTAGGCAAGTTTTCACAATATCCCAATACCACAAAACCCAGTATAAGATTACACAGGAAAAAGAAATTAATGCTCACAAAGAACTCCTTCCAACATAGTAGTGAAATAGAGAATTTTGCAGCACTGAGAGCAGGAAAATGGACCACTTGAACACATTGGTTGAGAGACACCCAACTGAGAAAGGCTGAAAAATTGAAGAAATAGGAACACTGATGAATGGCCTGTGCTGTAGCCATACAAAGGGGGTGGGATTTGTGTAGACTCTTAAGGACAGCAGGCCACCAGAGTTAGGGGTGGTAGAACACAGGAGCACAGGCAGAGTGGACTTGAAATGGTCACTTGTCCTGGGAAATGCAAAACAATGCCTGARACACAAAAACAAAGGGATGATCTAGGAGAAGGATATAAAAAAATTGCTTTGAAAATTAAAAGCTGTTCAATATTGGAAAGGACATGAACTGCCAATGTATTTGCACCAACTTGGATAATTGCTATAGATGTTCATTATCCCTTTGCAAAACCATAGCCAGTGGTAAGTGATATTAAATTATTATGTCTTAGGTGAAATAGCATGAATAAAAACTGAGCTGCATAAAAAACATACTTGTTAACACTTTAACTCAAACCTTAGCCCATATGATGGTGAACAAGACATATTTGGGATGTGCCTCAGGTACTTGCTCTCCTCACTAAAGTTTTGAAAATTCTTTGTGGGATCACAGCAGAGATCAGATAAAATAGTGTGCATGAATGGCGAACTGCTATTGAATATTTCTTAAAATAAAAGAAATAAATAATGTTGTTCTCTGAAGCTTCACTTCAGGATGTTTCATACAGGCTACAGAAACACATTCTAATTACACTGAAACAGCTGATAGAACTCACCCTTCCAGCTCATCGAGGAGGCCAAAGAGATTGGACCAATTCAAGGAATACAGACCGCCTATCCCTAATAGCCTCCAGTTTGGAGAGTCCCTAAGCCACTGACTGCATAAAGCCAGGGAATAKGGTAGGGAAAAGACCCRTCCACGGTTGCTCCTATTCTCTCTAATAACTTGCTACTAATGGAGACCAGGATACTTTAGTCTGATTCAATACAACTGCTCATTAACCAGATCAAAGTGAGATGATATAGTAATGAAAACTTCAAAAGGGAGCAACACATAAAATTCAGAAATCCAATACAGAGCAAACCATCTGTCTGCTACCACCCCCTCAGCAGAATTGCTTTCTTGAAGTTTTACTTTCAAGGTTTACTGTCATTTCCCAATTCATAGACGGACTGAGAAAACAAAATGAGCACTAGTCTTTCTACAGACTGAAACTGCCTATTTGCTTTCAGCATTTTGATTTAAATCTGTAAAGGAGAAACTGAGCTACTGCACATGAAAATTAAAATACTTTATGTTCAGTAAATACTATGAAGTAGTCAAAATGAAAAAAAATCTGCAGCCTTTTTGCATTTTGCTAAGCTTGAGTTAAGATCTTATAAATTCTTTGAGTCTCTCCAATTAAGACTGAGCCAAGGTCCAGCATAATTTTGCAATGGCCACAGGTTGGCTGAAAAAGCACATTCCAATCCAGATATTCAAAGATGGTATTTTTATTTTTGCAGCTGAACTACAGGAAGTGTGCAGTGGCTTCTACATTTTTAACCATGTAGAGCTCAGCTTGGCTGCAGTTGTAAGGATTATATCCCATCTGACTGCCACTCTCTAAAACTATGGTTGAACAAAGGGATGTGTCTCTGCTATTAAGTTCTCTATAAAATTCAGTGTAAAATGAAATTGTTTAATTACTTTTGGAAAGGAAGTTGAGCCAAATAGTCTTGAAATTAGTTACTTTTAGTATATGTGAGTTTGCTATAGAAACATCTGGCAAGATTCCCTCCAAAATTAAAACCAAGAAATATTCAACACTTTATATGCTTTCAAAATAGACAGTGAAGTAACAGCTCTGCAAAGAGTAGAGTTCAGAGATGTCAAGCTACTGGTAATATCTTTTTTCTATTACCCAATCAAAGAGTAGAAAAATACTCCTCTTCACAGTATTGAATATCATACTTATTTTAAAGCTACACATTATGCTGCAAACAAAGAATCATCTCTCTTGCCCTCAGCTTCCTGCCTACTCAAAAGACAACACTAGAACAACCATATATCCAAATTGTATGTAATATGAAAGAAAAGGGCAGTTACTGAGATAGTTTTGCCTTTGCCATCACCAGCTTAATTAAGATACCCTGGTCTGACAAGAAAAATCAGACATTGAAGTTCTAAACTGCAAAGAGATCCACAGAAATTAACACAGTCTACATGTTGCAATGCCTAGGTTTTTAGAATTTTCTCTTCATGTCTCATTCATATGTTTAACACCGCTAATTTCAATAAAGGCTAAGACTTTTTAAAAAAATAGTTATTTACTACAAGATATGTTTAATATTACATCTTTGGAAAAACTCAACCATTTGGGCCACACACTTCCCATGCTTTATAAGCAGAGTAATTGGTACATCTGAAAAAAGACAGCTAAGGGTCTAAGAAGAGAGTATAGAGCAGCGGAGGCTAGGTTAGGAAGCCCCAGAAATCTGTGCATAACTGAAATGTAGTTATGAACTTTAATCTTTTCCACATGGAATTCCAAAAGCCTATTCATATTTTATTTTAAAAGTAATAAATATGTTTGCTCAGTACATCAATAAGCTCAATTACAGAAGCCACAATAAATACATCAGAATTTGTATATTCATGATGTGCTGCAAACCTTATTTAACTGGATCTGAGGAGRCTTCTGCCAAAAAGGCACATTTCTTTGTCAAGAAGAATTTCCTCACTGAAAGGGTTATTAAGCATTTGAACTGGCTGCCCAGGAAGGTAGTGGAGTCTCCAACCCTGGAAGTGTTCAAGAAATGATTGGATGTGGTATTAAGTGCTCTGGATTAGTTGACCAGGTGATGTTTGGACTTGATGATCTTGGAGGYCTTCTCCGACCTTAATGATTCTGTGATTCTTTTCTGTTGTTCTATATATTCACTGGCAGCAGTGCTCAGGTGGCTACCACAACCAGCTGCTAAAAAAGCTTCAGCTTCATTTAATTCTGAAACTGCACCACTACAAGTATTTACTAAAAAAACAGATTCAAAGTCCCAATTTCTTTAATCAACAAAAATYGACATAATTTTGCTTTTGAACATGTTAATATAGAAATGGTTCCCAGTTCACATAATGCATTTTACTGGAAACAGAAACCTACAGAAAGTGATTCATGTCTGTCCTGGTTTCAGTTAGGACAGACCTAATTTCCTCTCAGTAGCTGTTAAAATGCTGTGCTTTGGATCTGAACCGGCTGCCAGTTGTTGATAACACACTGATGTTCTGGTTTTTTCTAACTCATGCTTATCCTAAGTCTAGGAGATTTTTCTTGTCTCATGCTCCACCACTGAGGAGGCACCCAAAAGAAACTGGAAGAGAGCTTTAGACTGTCTAAGTTCTGAATTTAGAATAGACCTCCAGCACTATTCAATCCCATAGTAATAACTTGATATATGAGGTTGACAAACATTGCATATTGTCCAAAAAAAGTTGTAGCTTTACTGACAATAGGCTAATTGGTGAAATTCACTAAATGCTACCGAGATTGGAATTCCCTTTCAAATTTAGTTGCACTATCCCAGAATACCTTTCAAATTTCAGTAGGAGAAGAGCCCTCATTGCCTTTCCTTCTAGTTAGGGGGGACAGTTAACTGCATCCACAACTGATCTTGGACACAATTAAAGCATAAGAGATACTGGTTTGTGCTGCACCTAGAGCAYTCACCACTATTATCAGGTGACTCTTCTCATCAGTCCTTTGCCACTGAGCTAATATATCTGATAAGAGCCATTGACTAGTTCCTAATGCTGATAGGGAAGATCTAAATGGATGTTCAACTGATATAAATATCTTGTTAGTGAATTTATTTTGYTTGCTAGAAGTTCAGCTTTTGTCTTATTAATACTCCTAATTCCTCCCCAGGGTGCCTGTCGCATCTCTCCTTGATCATTTTGGAGAGTTGAGGGTCAATCCACGCCAGCATGCTGGCCATCCTGTGCAAGATGTGCTCAGCAGTGGTGAGTAGCTTGGTTTAGTTGCAGAGCTATTAACCTGTGCTGATAATTCCACTCATTTTGAGAGACCATAAAGGACTAAATAGCACTTGTWGCTGGCCTGTATTGTTGATGGCATAGAGTCCAATTTTAGAAATGTGTGGAAATAAAAGTTTCAATGCTCTTATAGAGGGTGTTAGAGGTAGTGGAAAGCATTGTGTAGACTATGTTAGTCTCTGTTGTGTCAATATACATTGTGCTAATATACATTTATCCCAGTTACAGTTGTGCATATATCTTCATGTGTATACTACTTCCTACAGCAGCTAGGCTTGCAAGTCTTTGGGATATCTTCCTACCTAGTTGCTATCCTCATTTCTCTGAACTGAGGGTCCTTTCAGAACCATGTGAATTAGACCCTGGATAGTGCTGTTAGACTGTCTCTGAATTACAGCTCTTGGAACGTCTGATGCTGAGACTTGATTACACAGCTCTCTCCACCTCCAAGTCTTGGGTGGATGATCAGGGAGTTTGGGTTACGGGGAATTTTTTTGTCTGATCTTGTGACTTGTAATTTCAGTGTTACTAGGTGCATTACCCCTACCCATCTTTCGCCCATCTTTCACCCATCTTCCCATCTTATCATAAAATTTATGATAGCATGCTTTAACAGTGCCATTACAGGGACGCCTCTGCATAGTAGGGCTTCTCCCTGATCTACAACAATCTCTATTACAACCAACAGAGAGTACTGAAGTCAGTGTCTATCTCAATTTCATCTTGTTTTGCAATGAGATAACATTTGAKGTTGTCTCCCTAAATTAATGGGTTTAGTAAGGCACAGTTCACAGGCTGAAATAGGAACACTAATAGGGTTTGCTTGTGCATTGTCTGGATACAGGCAGCTTTTGTGATAGCTGTGGAGAGCCCATTCGAGGATCTAATGGTTATTAACAGAGGCTCTTCTCTCTTCACCCATCCACTCACCCAAGATAGTGCTTTGCCTGTTATCAAGTGGGGAACACTGGTTCAGAATTTAGACACCATTACCCCAAAACCCATTGGATTCTTCACTATTTAGTAAAATTCTATTTCCTGTGGTTAGACATGCTTGCCATAACTCTTCAGTTTCATTTTTACCTGGCTTACAGCCACAGTGTTTTTATCACCTGAATAAAATCAATGGGATCATTTTCCAGGTGTGACTTACTTTTCTGCCTAGTGGTCCAGTTGGTACTTCTATTTTTATAATTGATTTGGCTTCATATTCAGGGAGATTTGGAAGATGTATTCCATGCTATACCATCTGGGTTCTTAGAACCATCATCATCATCAYTGTCATCATCATATGAAGCTCTAGTCCTCATGACCCATATGGCAATTAAAGAACATGTGCCATAAAAACTGACAGCAGGCCTTAGAAAGTGTGAGACATTTATGCTGACAAAGTTTAAATGCCACTGGATAAGTGGCAGAGTACCACTGATAAGCACAGACACATGCCTAATTGATTACTCCTTGCAAACCTGTAATAGCCACTACTGACAAAGTGAGAAATATATAGTATATTTTCAAGTGCTTGTTACCATTTTTGACTTTTAGGGAAAGATTTCCATTTTAGCCTTAGCAAACATGCTTGTAAATATGTTCTTAACTCTTTATTACTGCAAAGTTTAGCTGGCAGCTATATATCCTCTTAATTTTTTAGACAATGGTCTATCCAGATTGCTTCATGGAAGTGCATCTCTCAATTGAAAATATGTAGGAAACAAAGATTACTTAAGTCATGTTACAAAAACTGCACTGAAGTCAGACACTTAAAGAAGGCAAAGTGAATACTCCTAATACTGCAGTATTTTTATTTACTTCTGTGTATTGAACCGTCTGGACTATTGCAATACTCAGCTGGTGCCAAGGCAGGGAGAGCAAGTTTTAGTCAATAGTACAGACTCCAGGGGAGCAGCACTGGCATCTGTTGCACAGGCAATCTCTTCACACTGCTGCAGAGAGGCTTGTGTCAGGGGAGTCAGCAACTGGCACATTCACACAACTCTGACAGTGTACAGTCAGGATACGACCAAAAGGAACCATATTCTGACCCTGCCACAGGAGGCATATTCCAGTCCATACAGTTCTTTGAAGACATGCATGCTCTCCTGAGATATTACTATAAYGTCATTTTCAATTCAAAGGGCCCCAAGGAATGAGGACTGTGTTGCAGCTCGTCAGAGCAGTGCCTCCATAACGGAGAGCTGAAGTGGGCAGTATGTGCTGAATGCCCAGGGGTATAACACGAGAGCACATGAGCATCTAAAGATTCAGCAACAGTAGTTAGAGSGCAATTTCCACACTGACTAAAGCTTTGGTGCATGCTAACCTTTTAGGTGTGCCTGGACCAGCTGGCASAGGTTAGTGGACAGACAGGACAGCCAAAGACTGGTTGGTGCAGTCAGAGTTGTAACGGGCTGCTTTCTACTGACCAAGCAATGGGGACCATGAGTAGTCCAGTGTTCAGACTTGCCCTTGACATTTTTGTATTACAACATATAGTAAATATCCATGCCAAAGCATCAAATCTAGAGGAAAACTCTCTTCATSTGGTAAAGACAAATTATTATTTCTGTAGTTACTATTACTGCCAAGTAGGCATGCTGCTTCTGTAAAAAGGCCAGTGTCCCAGTTACTCTCTTGACAAACTGCAACCCCAAGGCTGGGAAACAGAGCTGTAACTGTGTGCTAGGCCCACTATCTCAGCTTTTTGAAACCTTTGGCTTGCACATTGGCAACAGCACAAAATTACACCCCTCACTACATATCAGAAAACTAATAATACTGCTTGTAATCTCTAAAGATCAAAGTTACAGTGCAGTGTTGGTAAAAGTTATGCAGTATTGGTAACATGCCAACATGTGCACCTTAAACAGATTTATCTGTAGGACAGTTTCATCATTTATGAAACTATTGTACTGAAATTCTCTTACCTCAGGTCACCTTGGTTGGATCACCTGCATATCTATCAGGTTTTATACTTTTTGAATACATTTCTTTAATTATATGTCCATATTACACAAATTAGTTCATGCTATACGACTCACCAAAAAGAAAACAACTTCCTTGTGCTTTTTTTTTCTGTATGGACAATCCTAATTAATTTTCCTTTTATTAATTATTTAGCTTTAATAGTGTAGAAGATAAATAAAAGATGAATTTTTTACAAAACAAAAAATATTTTTAAAAAGTCCACCTTTGAAAATAAGGGTATTCTAGTCATGKTTTTTGCTTCTCCAGTTTTGCTAGCTAGTATTTATGAATAAGATGACAAAAGCAAAGTTTTAATTCTTTTCCTCATTGTTGAGCTGCAAAGTTAAATTTAAATATCTGTTTAACAGAAAGGCCACAAGATATACTCTGCTGCTAGGACAACATTGACTGAATAACTTGAATTTTTGGTTCTTTCAAAATTTTTTCAGCATTTGGTGTKCCAATCCTATCACTTTTATGAAAAATATATTATTGCAACCATTAGAATAATACCTTCATTTCTTTAACCATATTAAAYAAGTTATTACACATTATAGATTATTATTTTAGGAATCTAAAGTGAGGTACGTCTGAAAACAGCAACATCATTCTGCTCCAAAATTCAAGGAGAGGTGGAGTTRTAGCACTATTCTAGTGCAGTCATTTGGGTAGGACAAAACAAGTTTAGGGCTCCTAAAASGGAAGTAATTGGCAAACTGTGATATTGCACAGGCTTCTTCAGAAGGCCCTCCTATACAGAAACAAGGAATTTTTTCTTAAAAACCTGCTAAGCCTATTCTTATCCTGCTAATCACCTGCSTCTCTAACTATGGAAAGAAATGCCAAAGACAAATTCATTCCTAGCTGAAACCTTAATGGGATGAAAACTTGGATATTTAAACTCAGTTATAGGAGTATGGACAGGTAACACATATTGACTGGGTATTCCTTTTAAGATTTGGGTTGTTTTGGGGTTTTTTTGGGGTGTGAGGGGGGGCTGTTTGGTGAGTTTTGGGGGGTTTACCCCATTTGTCTGGTGGTTTGGGTGTTTTGGGATTRTGGGATATGTTTCTTTTTTTTCTTTTAGTTTGTTCTTTTGGKTTTTGGCTTKGTTTTTTTTTTTGTTTGTATGGTTGGCTTTTTTTCAATTGAGTGAAAGGAATATTATTGTAAGAAGTAGATTTCAATTTCACAAAAACTCTTGAGGAAGACTTATTTTTTTCAATTTAAAGTGCTAAGAATCAATGAAAGAAGAGAAGTGCTATTTATGGAATTGTGTCCAACATCAGGGAATAAAAGGCACTCCTATAGGGTTCATTCATCTAGGGACTGAAATTCTAGAGAACTGAGGTTGTRTATTTGTGCACAATCTATTCACAGGCCCATTGTTCAGTGAGACTGAACAATAAGAACTCCAATCACTGCCTTTTTATGGRATACATCAGAAAAGACAGTTCAATATTAAGAGGCCGATTGGAGCAAAAACTGAATCCCTGACCRTTCTGAACTACCCTGTAAGTCACAGCATAGGGAGACCCAAGACTGCACAAAATTACCAAAAACTCTTCTGTCTGTCAGTGAGCATCTTTGGGTCCATGGAGAAAATACCCAATTGTCTTCCCATGCAAATACCACCCTGCACTTCTCAGCCTTCACTCTTCAGTCATTGAAATGAGAAAAGAAGCTCAAGCTGAGAGCGGTTCCCAACACCAGGGTCACCAGTACCACAGCAGTGCATGCTCCACATCCATTACTAGTRCTAACTAGCATATTTACAATGTTGGAATGTTTCTGTAAATACAAGCACCAGGGAAATTCCTTTGCACATGAGGAATTTCTCTGCTCATGGGTATGTGCTGTGCCCTCYTTAGTTGTACTGGCTCATTTGTCAGCCTTTATTGCACCCAGGAATTCCACTTTTTGACTTTCTGTGTGTAAAATCTTTTAGCACAGAGTTACARTTGCATGCCACAGAGTTTCATTCTGTAAGCATGACAGAAGATCCTTCAGTTCCAGTTAAATGTTGAACCAAGGAATGACTCAGAAACTTTCCCATGAATGCCTGTAAAACAATCCTGGAATGAGCTCGTTTAGACCACAAATAGTTACAGCATCTCTCACATTTCTTTTATATGGAGCAAACTGATTTGTCCCACTAGTTTTTGGCCACTGATGTGATCAACAGAATACAGTTTCTTCTGATGCACAAGACGTGTAAATAACAGCAAACCATGACCATCACACTGCCATTTCACAGGATGTGAAAGGGATAGAAAGATGTCCCCAAAATCTGATACATAAGGGAGGACCACTGCTCTGCACAAGACACCACTGCCATCTCAAGGTGCTGCCAAACATTCTCCAGCAGCCTATAAAAAGGAGTCTGACAGTGGTTGGTCAGGGGGAATCCGTAGTGATTGTGTAGACAAATGGTACCATGTGTCAACACAACCTGGATTAATCAAAGGTTCATTCCAGACCACTACATTATCTATTACCACTAATGGTAAAAGACTCTCTGTTATTACTCTGTCCCTTCTTCTCTACATAATTATACTTTCTTCTCAGGCTATATTTCCTTCCTTCCTAAAATTTATTTCTGCATCTCATAAATATAGGAAATCCTATAAAAATATCCTTATATATAAAAATCTTAYATAGATAACTTATTATTAATAATGTTTTACTCCTGTTTTTGTCAGAAAAAAACACTTACTTCTTTCTAGCAGTAATTATCATTTAAGTTCAGCATGGCTGTGTCTGAATACTAAGTTCTCTATGCTTTGTATGAAACAGTGACAACTAGGGAAGTTGATTAGCTCTAAACCTACTTGCTAACAACATGACAAATGTAGGAAAAATTACTTCTGTTTCTATGTAGACASTAGAATCAAAATGACATTTTATGGTTTTATAACCAGAATTCCCTATATTACAAGATAAAATGCAAGTACATTCATCATTTATTAATATATATTAAAGTGAATTGAACATTGATGAGTTGGAAAAACAGAGCAAAGGTTTATTTGCTTCATCTAAGTGATACATTAAATAAACTAAAGCAGACAAAACAAATAGTCTGGCAAAATGCTAACAGTGGGTCTAGAATTCACTGCAACTGCAAACACAGAGAATCTTTGTTAGCAGTGAATCACTAATAAAAATAACATTCAGTTAATGATAAAAAGAAGATCTGTTTAGGGATAAGACATTAAATGTTGTGCAAAAAAATCAGCAGTTATGAGGCTCCCACCTGTCTGTAGAAGCCASTAAGGCAGAATTACACTTCTGGGAAAAAAAGGACAAAAAATTAAGCAATCAATAAAATTATCTGGAAGCTTAACAAAGACATATGAACACAGACAGAATTAAGTAAATTAAGAAATCAAATTCCTGAGGACAGAGTATAATGAGGGATGTAATGTGAGYCTTTCCATTATCAGCTTCTGAAATTAGGAGATTATTTAAAATTCTGCCCAGTCATCCAGAAGACTACTTTTCCCAGAAAAATCACAAAATAMACCTAGAAATTTAGTCCAGGGGTTGTTTATTTATTTACTGACAGAAGTAACTCTTGCTAGAAACAAGGACAGTAAAAAGTTTTTCTGTAAAAGAGCTTTACAAAAAAAAAAAAAAAATCCCCCAACTGCCAGTTGCAGTAGAGGGTAAGGGAAAAATGAGGGAATGAATAAAACAATATGGGAACAGGAATCAGTGATTTTTTTACTGAGGAGATTTGATGCCCATAATATCCACAGTATGCCAGCTACCACTCACAGGGGAATCAGATTGGGTGTGTCATCTGCAATACAGTAAATTGCCTTTGAAGTGGCTCCCCAAAGACTATTTATACACTGTCAGAATATTTTAGACTGAAAGACTGTGAAAGACTCAGTGCTGATGAGGTTCAAGGCTACCTCAAATCCTTTAGCTGGTCAGACTTGATGTATGATGATCAGCAAGTAAACGAGGTCAAAGTGCTGTTCCTCAGAGGTTACAAAGAATTGTAAGACTTCATGGTGGGAAAAACCCAGTAACTTGGCAGTTCTCTAAAGAACTGGTTTCCAGATCCTGCTTAAGCCTTCAGCACTGAGAAAAGTCCTGGCTGCTGAGCATTTTATGATCTTCTGTGATTTGGCTCTCACACATTTGTCCTTCTAGAAGAAATATCCCTAGGTAGTGGGTGACAGCCCTGTCCATGGCAGAAAGGTTGGAACTATGAGGTCGCTTCCAACCCAAGTCATTCYGTGATTCTGTGAAGCAGCAGTCACAGAAATTTTCTCAGAGAATGTCTCTAGCTGCCAAAGCCTTCCCCCACCCCAAATACTTCTCCTAGCTGTCTGAGCCTGCTTTTCCTTTCTACACCAAGCTTCATGTTGTGAATGAAGGAAACTTGCAAAGTGAATTGAAATCTGATTTCACAATGCTAAGCACTCCATAGTATCTTACCAATCTATTTTAAGGGATCTAATTTAAGGGAARCCCCAACACTGGAGTAATTTATACTCTGGGCAAAGTTTCCCAAGTGGCAGATGAACTCCAGCAGAATTAAAAAGAGAGCAGCACTGCCAAGCTCACCACTAATCTTTGTCCCTAAGTGGCACATCTACATGTCTTTTATCTGTCTTCAGGGATAATGATTCCACCACATCCCTGGGCAGCCTGTTCCAGTGCTTGACAACCCCTTCTGTGGAGAAATATTTCCTAAATTCCCATCTAAACTTTTCCTGAAACAGCTTAAGGCCACTCCCTCTCTTTCTGTATTTGTTATCTAGGAAAAGACGCTCACGCGCCACCTCACCACAACTGTCTTTCAGGCAGTTTTGGAGGGCAGTAAGGGCTCCCCTGAGCCTCCTTTTCTCCAGTCTAAACAACCTCAGCTCCCCCATCTGCTCCTCACAGCACTTGTGATCCAGACCCATCACCATCTCCATTGCCTGTCTCTGGACACACTCCAGCACCTCAGAGTCTTTCCTGTCGTGAGGGAACTCAGAACTGGACAGAGACCTCAAGCTGAAGCCTCAATAGYGCCAAGTACACAGGGACAAGCTCTGGTCTTGCTGTGACACCATGGCTGATCCAAGTCAGAATTCCATCGGTGTTYGTGRCCACGTGGGCACACSCTGGCTCACATTCAGCTGCTGCTGACCAGCATCCCCAGGTCATTTTCCACTGCTCAGCTTTCTAACCCCTCTGTCCCCAGCTTGGAGCGCTGTCTGGAATTGGTGTGAACAGCAAGTGGGTCTTGTTGAACCTCACACCATCAGCCTCAGCYCATTGATCCAGCCTGTCCAGATCCCTCTGCAGAGCCTTCCTACCCTCCAGCAGATCAACACTCCCATGCAGCTTGGTGTCACCTGCAAACTGACTGAGGCTGCACTTGTAACCCTCATCCAGCTCATCAACAAAGACATTAAAMAGGACTGGCCACAGTGCTGAGCCCWGGGGAACTCCACTAGTGACTAGGAAGTAAATCCATTCACCACCTCTCCCTCGACCCAGCCAGCCAGCCAGTTCTTTATCCAGGGAAGAGTGTATCCATCCACACCATAGGAAGCCAATTTCTCCAGAGCAATGCTGTGGGAAGCTGTGTCCAAGGCATTACTTGAACAACTAAGTGGCTCACCTGCCAGAGAAGGAGGTTGTGTTGGTCAAGCAGGACCTGCTTTTCATAACCCCATCTGGCTGGGTCTGATTCCCTGGTTGTCCTGCATGTGCTGTGTGATGGCACTCAAGACTGTCCATGTCCTTCTCCAGCACCAAGTCCTGATTGACAGGCCTGTAGTTCCCTGGATCCTCCTTCCATGTCTTTTTGTAGATGGTTATCATACTTGCCAACCTGGGGCCTCCCCAGTTATCCAGGAATGCTGATAAATAATGCAAAGTGTCTCAGTGATCACCACCTGCTTCTTCAGTACCCTTGAGTGAATCCCATCAGCCCCCATAGACCAATGTGTATCTAAGTGATGGAGCAGATCACTGAGCATTTCTCTTTCAATTTTGTGGGCTTTTWTCTGCTCCCCAATAATGTACTCCAGATCAGAGGGCTGAGTACCTTSAGAACACCTAGTTTTACTTCTAAAGACTGAGGCAAAGACAAAGAGCAATGATACATCTTAAAAGGATTTTTAACATAACCACTGTAGCCTCCAATCCATCTCAAAGCGATTAATCTGAAAATATTAGATAATACCTTTGTTGGCTGTGGTCTTCCATTCAGCATGGATGCATGCACCCATGTAGAGTTAATTAGGACTGTCATAGCCTCCCTGATCCACAACTATGGTCACATTATCAGAAAATATATTTTATCATGAGAATTGTCTGCATCCTCATCAGTGGGTCTTATAACTTTTTTTCTATTTTGTTTTATTTTTTATATGTTGCACCCTTACAGCCTGTTCAGTGAGGCCCCTGATCTGGCTGCATGAGGGCCATAGCCAGTCTCTTCAGATGGAGTATGTGCAATGCTGCCATGAACAAGTCCAAGCAGCAGTGTTCCCTGTAGAGCACTGCCCTCTAGTTTGATTTCATGTCAAATGCCATTTGCACTCAACGTTTATACTTTTTGCTTTGACCAGACAGATTAGTTAAATACTATGTCCTGATGATGCTGTTGTGAAAAAAAATTGAACACTTACTGCTGGCACATGATACAGATATACTGTGACCTTGAAGAATTTTCTAACCAGCAGCTCAATTCTCTTCCACATTTTTGAGCAGCAAATATTTAAGCTTTATTAAGAGCATATCAGTTTCACCTGGATATGGAAAGGCACAGTTTGAATAAAATGATGGCAGAAACACATAACCAGAAGATAAAAGTACAAAGCAAGGAGCTCTTGGTACACGCATGACTTGATACTATATTTATGCAATTGCTACGGGGTTATAAAACCATTAACATTAGACTAATGACAGGAAAAAAATACTACCAACTGAAACAGTTCAGAAGCATTTGAAGTAACTTTTGGCAAGTAATAGTGACAGAATATTTTGTTGAAATCTATGACACATTTGAGTTGAGAGAAGGATGAACACATCAGTGTGAATATTCTTCCAAAGTCACTAAATTTTAAAACATGGTTATATCACAGTGTTGTCAGAATTTGTTTTTTCTGACTAATTTCCTATGGATGACCCAATCATGAGAGCACCAGCAGGCCTTATAAACCAACCCAGCATTAACTTAATATCTCCTTCATCCCTGATTTAACTTTGGATCGTACTTGACACAGCCCAGAGCCACATATCCATGCTCTTTCCTGACTGGGGATCCTGCTGAATGCAATCCCTACCCACAGGACAATGTCCTGGCCAAGCCTCAGCTGTATCCTGGATCCAGGCAAGTGCCTGATGTCCGTGACTGGGGCTATCCAGAYGCCTGGCTGGCTGCTGGGATGGGGTCTGGCTACCAAGCTCCTGCCCTGCCATCCTGGGAATCCTTTGCATCCCTGCGGAGCTGCCAACCTATGCAGTGTCATAACAATTCGAGCGCAAAAACCTTTTGGAGGAAACTAGGAATACCAGTATTTTACAATAAACAAACAAAATATATTACTATAAAATGACTTATGCATAGATTTGCATGTTATAAATGTATATGTMATAATTTAATTAGTTTTTACTAACCTCATTCTTGTAAAAAACAAATAAATAGCACACGTTTCTATGTGATTCTGTTCCAACAGTGTATAYTACTAATAATAATTCCCAGTAAAAAGTATGATTAGTACATATTATTGCTTTTTTCCCACAAAATCCTTGAGGCATTATTGCAACTTTAACTACATATTTACATCTATTTCATACATACTAACATATTTTCACTTTCTATATTTTACTGATGAAATTAAAATGACAGCTCCAATCACTTAATACCTGGTAAGTAACTTGATTTCAATCTTTTATTCTAAGCAGTTACTATTGCATTTCAAAAATCTTGAATTTATATAAAACAACATGCAATGTCAATCAAGTTTTCATCTACACAAAGCAAAATTTACTTCCCTTCGTAAGTTACTTTCTCAGAATTTTTTTTAATATTGCAGGAGACAACAGAATCAATGGCATAGATCCGAGTTCAATAGAGAGCATTTGTTCCAGTATTATGACAATTCAGACCCCTGTGCAAATCTGCAATAAAATTAAGCAGAGGAAGTTTATGCAATATTTTAGAGTTGCTTTTCATGTCTTTCAATGCCTTTGATTTCCATGGATATYGTCTCCCTCTGGATCTACAGTCTTGCATGAAAAAAACCCATAAAATTTCAGTTTTGAACGCATACATCTACTTTCTTCTCCTGTTTCCCCAACTGATATTGAAAGTACCCCACTGAGAAATAATTACATGTCAATACACCAAAAATCTGAGATCCAGACATGGGAATATAGAACCATGTGGTAGGCATCTTAAGATTCAGTCCTTTGTTCTAAGCAGTCCAAAAGGAAGTAAACATTTTGTATTGCTTTCTAAGAAGAAAATTAAGCACAGATTGAAGGTATCAAAATCCATCTAACATTATTTTTTTCATAAAATCCTTTTACCTATCTAAATGAAATTACCATTACCTTTCTAAATTATTTGAAGAATAGAAATATGTCACRTCATACTATTAATATTGAATTGTGTATCTCTTCACAGTACTTTCTGTGACACCACAACTCTGCAAGCCTAAGTTCTTCAGAGCAGGTTAACTGGAACATATTTAATACATTCATTGTTACAAAGCTGAACTATTTCTAGATTCTAGCAACACCTACTGAAATTTTAGGTGGACAAAATGACAACTMCTGATGTCTTATAGAAATTTAGTGAAGATGAGCAAATATCATCAGTCAGTTGATAGGAAAAGAGATGCAAAAAACAGTTTAAAAGAGGGTGGTTTCTAATGCTGGACCTTTATCCTAAGGTCCAGCATTAGAAATTAAATCTCAATGCTGATGCATTGAGAGCAGCTACTACCCTAACTTTTAAACATTCATCACATAGAGACTGCTAAGGAATAAATATCATTTGATCTGGCTACTTCTGCATTCTCACTGAGTTTCTACTTTCCTAGGAATAAAATCTGCTTGCTTCAAGTAACAGGAAAACTGCAATTGATTTGCAGGCAAAACATAAAGTAAACTTTTGATTATTGTAACGCTCAGTTSGAAAAGACAGAGATAATACTACCCAATTTGGTCAAGAAGAGAAACAGGAACATTAAGCCTCAGTGGAYTGCCTGGCAATTTCGCAGCCATTCAGCGTGGCAGGACAGCGATTAAGACRCTTTAGTTCCCTTTTTAAATCCATTTGAATAAGCTGTTTCTGTTTGAGACATTTAAGATGTAAGGACCTCAGTTTTCACCTGCTGCTTTGAAAAAGTCAGCTGATTCTGCTGCTGGTTTTCAAGCATGACCACAAAATGGAGCAATGAAAGCAACACCTTAGGTGTAATATTAGAGCAGCATTAGAAAGCCCTCTCACACAGCTTTTTGCTGAATTTCATTATGAACAAACTCAAAGGAATTTACATAAAACACCAGAAATTATTAACTTCTTGTTTTACCAATTTGAATATATTCTTGATTCTTGTCTTTTTTTTTTAGATTGATCATAACATTATGTCCTAACAAGAGTAATAAAGAGATGGAGAAAATAAGCATGGCAAGAATGATCCTAAGGGAAAAAAAGCCACTAATCTTTATTCTAAAAGATCCCTTGTCCACAAATAACTAAAAAAAAAAAAACTGAAGAGAAAGAGAAGAATCTTTTAGCAAAAAAATTTTGTGATACTTCTTATTTTTCTTTATAGAAGAAATCCATCTAAGATTTTTGTTCATCTGTGCTCTGGTTTTCTACGATTTTTATTTAAAAGCTACACAGAGAACAACTTTACACTCACATCCATTGCCATATGTAGCTGCCATGCTGAAATTGTCAAATTCAAACTGATACTTAAGGTCTTTCCTCAAGTATTTTTCATGTCAAACTATTCAAATTGAATCATCTGTTCTACTTCTCCCAAAATAGACAGCATCTTTTGTTGGCSATGAGGACATTTCAATTCTTCTGGAAGATCCTTGTCACTTATGACATCTGCAAAAAATTACCATGATATACTCAGACTTTATGCAATTCAGTTACTTGATAAAATCAAAGGAAAAACAAAATGAAACAGAAAGAGGAAGTGATAAAATTTCTCCCTTTAAATACAGAAAAATTCTGATTTCGAAGTATGTTGTCTGGACTGAGAATGTCCTATATTCAACCTCTGTCCCAAGCTCATTTTGTTGTTGCATTTAAAATATCACTCCTGTTGTTGTGTGTTCTGATGCTGCTAACATTCATTATTGAAACTAAATGTTTTCTATTGAAAAGCACGCTTCCTCTCCCTACAGGCTGTCTTCTTAGTAAGGAAAAGAAGCTTAATGAGGTTTCCTTGTAAGCTAATGCCACTAATAAATGCATGAACTGGGAACAAGAAAGAAATGAGGAGAGACTGCTGACTGTTTTCAAGGTCTTCATTTCAAAACAACATGTTCCCTTTAGTTCTTAAATGCTGTGGTCTCATGAAAAGCCACAAACTTTAGCAACATTAAGGCTTCACAAATTCTCAAACAGATAACACCTATTTTGGTCCTATTTCTGTAGGCAGTAAGAGAACTACAATATTATTTCAGCTTACAGGTGTAAGATTCAGTAGAAATGTGGAAGAATATCCTTTATATGTAAAAGTGAGATCTGACACAGACCAAACCTTGTTCTGAGAGTCAGAAAATGGAAACTGAAAAAAACGTTTAACTGTTGCTTGTGATAAAGGTGAGAAGGAAGCAAGCAGCAGCCAGCTGCCTACCATACAGATGAAAAAGAAAGATACATTCTGCAGACAGAGGYATTCTGCAGAAGAGAGCACCACAAAAAGAAAAAAAGCTCTAAACAAACCAGGTATTTACCTGTTGGTAACAAATTTGAACAGTCCACCTGCATCAACATGTGTTTGCAAATGGAASTGAAACAGGATACTTTATATTCCAGTGAGGCATTTCCCATCTCACTAGCTAATGAGACATCAAAAAGTAAAAAACAGTATCAGGCAAGGACAGGCCAAACATGCTRTTACATTATGCCAAAGTTTTAACCTCACAGAAGATTCCACTGTTTCTGTACATATTTTTTGATTGTATGCTACTAAAATTACTTACAAAGGTCCCTTACAATCTCATCCTTTCTGAAATTCTGTGAGTACTAACAGAAAATAGGACCTTCCATTCATAGTTCTTTCTGTATTCTTAATCATAAAATACCTCTCAGCACTATCAAAGAGCACATAAAGTGCTAATGTTTTGAGGAGAAAATGGATTAAATTTGTAGGCCAGAGTTAAATAAATATAGAAGACAGGAAAACATTGACTRAAAAGTGTTGGGATTCATGTTGTACCTTGGCAACTTTAATATATTTTGATGAAAATTAAGCTATCTGGCAGAATAGAAGTGCTCTCTTTCAGAGGAAGTATAAGGAAGATCTTGGACATCTCATTCAGCGTGTCACAAACAGGAACAATCCAAGGTATGCAAAAAAGAATCCAAGGACTTCACATGAAACTTGGAAGAGCTAAAACAGTATAAGATAAAATATACACAYGATCAGTGAATTTGGGGGCTGAGCAGCATCTGGAGATTTGAACCTGAAATACTCTGTAAACTACTTTGCTCCTATAATAGCTGTTGTTCTTGWTGCTCTAATATTCAGACAATATTACGTAAAGGATAAATGATAAAGCTAATTCTTTACTGTGCCATATAGCAGTAACTAAATAATGGCGCTAACTAAAACCAGAGTGACACAAGCAGCAGTTCAGCTGCCTTGTTGARGTTGCTCTTTCTTTTTAAATCCATAGTTTTCCCAAAATGGATGATACAAAAGATAGACATAAGGGGAGATTAAACCAGATGCCAGAAATAGAAATCTGATTATCTTCATCTTTGACACCAAAGGAAGTCACACTGCTTTCATAGCTGAGTGCTTGGAAGTTTTAACATCTGTGGATCTTTATCCATGTGATRAAAAGATTAATTCTTGACTTAGCTGCCTCATTTCTACTGATCTGGGAAAGTTACCTAAACAGACAAGCTGTAAAAAAATCGAAATTAATTTCTGAATCCTGGCTGCTGGAATATGGTTTTTCTTAAAAACTTGTTCCATCAACTGTGGAACATTAGACTTATGGTAACACAGACCTCTTATTTTTCATATGATCACCAATGCCACAAGAAATATTACATTTGTTAGCATGACTCAAAGTCAAAACAGAGGTTTATGCCTAATTAATTAAATATTCACATACAGTGTAACGCTCTAGGAAAAGGACAAACCTTTAACTACTTAGATGAGCACAAAGGCTGTGCCTGATCGCATTACACCCTGATTACTGCTATAAACTCTTTTCTGACCTGACAAACAACTCTTGTCCAGTCTAATATATCTATCTGCAATGCTTCCAGTAAAGCAAAAGATCAAGAGGATAGAAAAATTAATTTAAAACATACAAAAAATGCTATGTACTTCTTGTATGAATTTTTCACAACAATGAAGACAAGTGTCTTATCTTCATTTTCAAGACCTCTCAGTCATTCTCCTGGTCGTGCAGTTCTTTATTGAGTATGGAAAGTTCAAGTCTCCTCCAAACAAGGAGTCAGAATTGTCTCCTACTTATTTCCAAGCAGTATTTACTCTTTTTCAGACAATACATTTTGAGGAAACTACTCTTACACAGATCCATGCAGCTAACTTTGCTCTAAACCAATCCTAGCATAGCTCAAAATTCCAAGTATGTAATTTTTTTTCACAGAAGAAAAAGCACAAGTTCCTCCCTTATAAAACCACACTTTGGATGGTAATTGAAATACCCAGTCTACAGCCCTTCTGGGAATTGTGACCTCTGCTACCTGGTCCTCATCTAGTTAGGTCTTTCCCTCTAAGACATAACCCCCCACCAACTTTTCATCAGATTGTTACTCGCAAGCAAACAAATGGTGTTGTAGATATTCTAACCCACTAAATGCACTCTTCCTGGAATTCCTTCTGCTCTGCTTCAGCCTGTTGTACCTCAATAGGGATTAGACTGAGGGCTGCCTAAAGCACCCACATTTTCCTTTCCTTTTTTGCAGCAAGATTCTCCTGGACTCCTGTAGCTGGGACCAAGAAGGTACTTGAGTGCTCCCTGCATAAGTCAAATGGGTTTAAGACTTCAATACCAGATAGAAATGCATTTGCCTAAAAGCTGCTTTTTCTCTMGGTATTTACCAGCTTAGAACTAAAGCTTTCAAACACCCTTTTTATATCAGACATTAAGTTTCTCCTCATTGAAAATCATGCTATTTCCTTTCCTTGAATAAAAAAAACAAAAACACTTCATATATAATTTTTTTCTGACCAAATAAAGCAACTTCTTTCGCAGAGCTAGATGTAAGCTAAAGCCAACCATATAAACTCAGGAACAACATTTGTTCCTTTTGACAATGAAATACTGCAACAACATTCAAAACTGCAGTAACAGTATAAATCAGTACACTATTTCCCCAGTTAAGTTAATTTTACTATAGAARTTGATTCAGCTGGTATCATACCAGATTTTCAGTCTTTTGTATGCTTCCTTTTCTCCTTAATAGCAGAGTGGGTTTGATAAAATTCTTTTGGTGAAGGTACATTTTCTGTATATTTCTCTGATAAAACAGGAGTCAGAGCCACCTTGATTTACAGTTGCAGCCTTACCTGGTCTCTGTGACATATTTCTTTTGCAGCTCTGGGTCCCTGGACAATCATAAGGGCTTTGCAGTACTGTTACCAATTCAGTCATTTAGAACCCTGAATTCTTTAAGAACGGGGAGAAGTTATTTGTGAGTTTCTGCTTTATGCTTGYTGTGCACATATTGTTACTGTGTCCATTGCCTTTCTTCCAGCACTTTGGTGTTGAGGAACAAATTTGGTGTAGTTACATCTGGGTGCAGCTGCTGTGGAGCTGCAGGTTGAGCTCCAGGTGGCAGGGGGCAGAGGCAAGAGGCCGTGGATTGCCCACTTTGTGGTGTGGTGAGCAGGAGTCTAGCAGGGACTGCTGGGTCACAGGAGCCTCCCACGGTGAGAGGATTCCAGCAGTGAAAGTCTCTGGTGGTGTGAGTGTGACCCCCAGAGTACCTCCTGAATGGTCACACTGGGACATTTCCACAACATTTTGCCAGTTTGCTGGGGGCCTTACAGATTAATCTTGGAATCTACTGCTCAGGTAAAATTTTTGTTTTGTTGTAATTGCTGTTCATGATGTCTGTTTTTGTACAAATAGTTGGTGTGAAAAAGCTAATCATGGATAATGCACTCTTCACTGTGCTCCTTTATGTTTCTCTGGAGGTATGCTCCGGAAGATGAGATACTGTTGTACTATGTAGCATATACAGCAGTGTTATCTTTGCCCATTTGCTGAATTTTATAGCTCTTTCCTGTCTTTGAAAAGGTACTTCCAAACTTTTTAAAGTTTTTCCTGTATGGTAATCCAAGTGAATGTCTGGACTGGGAAAATGCAAGGGTAAAGGCCAGCCTATGTCAGGACTTTCTGGAGAGCTAATGACATACACAGTGCAGAGCTGGATTTTATATCATTTAGAGTTTTACATGCTTAAAAGCATGTGATACTGAGTTCTAAGTAGTTAAAAAATATTTGAGGACATCCTTTCCTTAAGTATTTTGTCAGCTGCTTGGTAGGGCATTGGTACAGCACTTGGTAGGACCCTGCTAAATGACACTTCACTTTCCCTGAGCAAAGAAGAGCCACATCCTGGTACATGTTTTGGATGGAACAAGACCAACTGGGTTTTTTATAGTTTACATTTGGTTTATGCTTTGTATTTTCTCAYTGAACAGACCCCACCCTGAAAACAGTCATACCTTGTGGAGAGCTTTTTGAATAYTTGGCTAGCTGAGAAGGGTCACGTACCGCTGGTAAAGCAYGAAGGACACAAGCCTAAGAGTCAGTAGTCAGTGTCCAATGACAGGCAAGGGTATGATGCCCTTGCTGCAACATGAGGATAGGGGAGAGAACCTTTTGCCAAAAATATGCAGTTAGTATCAAAAGAATAACCACAAGAATGTACAAGTAGGCGTAGGTAGCTGATAAGCAACTGACCAATCATGAGCTTAGCTTTGCAATATGTATGAACTTCATTAACTCCAATATAAATGTATGTAACTTTCAAGCAAGAAAYGAGATTTGCTGATCACCCATATTGGCTGTGCTGCATTTCTCCCACTAATTCTACAATACCTGACCTGAAAATAGGGTAGGAGAGGACACGTCTGATCAGTTGAAAGATTTCAGGTAGTTTTGAACTTCATGAACACTAAGTCCTTCATAGTCTGCCAGGTTTTAGATAGCTTTTGGGGAGCTCCTTCAAAAAAAAATTTACCATTTTGCAGATGACAAACCAAATCTGATTCCCCCGTGATTGGTAGCTGGCATACTGTGRGTGCTGCAGGCACCAAATCTCCTCAGTAAGAAATTAGTTTGCTGACTGTTTTCCCATCCCATTTCATTCAGCCCCTGATTTTTCCTCTCTTTTCCCTTCCACTTAGAAAACTAACGTATTTTACCATCCTTACTTCTAACAAGAGCTCCTTCTGTCAGCAAACTGAGAGCCTCAGCTTCTGGGCCCAATTTCTGGCACCTCATCTAGAAAAGAAAATGAATCCAAATGAAACCTCTGGCAGGCTCTTCTGTAAGAAGAAATACAGACAAATGCAAATAAAACCACCGTGACTTCCTATTTTATGAAGGACAGACACAGACACAACAGATCAGACAATTTTCTGTGAAGGTCTGCAAAACTGCATTCAGGCAACAGGAATGAAAAGGTTCCTTGAAGTGGGAGCTGAATATATATCTCTCTACAAGGGGCTGCTTCTTGTTGCAACCAGGTTAGAAAAATGTTTTCTATGGCTGAAGAAAACCTAAAAATCATTGCAGCTCACAGTACACAGCTGAGAACAATGAAGAAAACAGCCTAATTAGGCAGTGTGCTGGACAGTACCAAAACATCAGGCATGAATGATTGCTTAGGCTCTTTCCCACATTATTCAGACCCCTGCAAACTAACTTACTACTAGTAAACACAAAGTTTTAGCCTCCAGAGAGTCCTGTCAAACACCTGGCATTGAGACTCACTGAGATTTTCTGTCAGATTAGGCAAGAGCACTGGGTTGCTCARCACCTTGCAGAACTGAAGCCTTTAGAAGAGGAGAAGCCCTGAAGGCACAATAGGTGAGAGATTAGGAGAAGATGGCAATAAAAAGAGCTTTTAATTTTATTTTCCAAAATAGGTCACCCAAGACTCTTAGTCTCAAATCAGACCTGGTATKCTGATCATCAGTCTGGGTGAACAGATTGTTGCTCTCATCTATTACTGAGTGCTCTGTCATTTTTTTCCCTGTGTGGAACACTGTAGTGTTCCTTGGTCAAGAGTCAGGAAACCTATTACTACTGCAAATGCATTAGCCAAAGAGAATGTATTAATAAAACAATGTGAGGCATCAAAAACCACACCAGTTACTGAAAAGCAATCCACAACTTGTTGTATTCATAATTCACAAAGAGCAAACTCTAATGCCTTTGAAATGAAAAAATAGATGGCTCATCTGAATTATGGTATCTGATCTGCAACTGAAATCCTTTGACTCAAACAGATTTAAAATCAAAACTAAGTACCTAGTCTTTTAACATGACAGTAGGGTACTCTTTCTGTTCCATTAAGTGCATCTAATTGCAGTCCTAGGCTGCACAGGCTTCTTCATCAATATATAATTTGTTTTTCAAAGCATTCTGAAGAGAAAGAGAATGAGTCAGAGAAGACCAAAAGACRTGGTGATTGATCCTCAAATCAGTACATTTTAATGTTCACTTAGAAGAGGGAGTTTGAAGGCAGATACTGCATAATAAATACTTCCTTTCTTGTTTCTTTTTTTAGAGAATTACCTGATCTGATTCAGAGCAGCACTAATTAAAAGAAAGGTGAAACAAGCAAACAAAAAACTGTTTAAAGTACTTTTTACACAGTTTGGAAATATTTCATTAGAAAACCATCATCTTTTATGGGGACAGAAAGATAGGGCAATTCCAGACCTCAACTGRAAGGAGACAAATAAAAGAGTTAAAAATAAGGGGTAAGAAAAAGTTAACACAAATAATCACAGTATTAACCTTTCCTTCAACTACATTAACTAAAAGCATAAACCATCCCAGTTTGTTCTCATCTTCAAGTACCTCCCTTATCAGAGTATTTGCTGCTTCAACTGTTAGAAATGCTGTGAGAGAAACTGCCCTTGAAACTATTTACTTATACTTCATCTATACTGCAGTCAATTCAGTGCTCAAAACAGTATCCATGCAACACTGGAGAAATTCCTGATTTAAGTCTTAATTAGCTATTATTGATACTAGTCTTACCTTAAAAACATTGAATCCAGAAGGGCTGATTTAGACAAAATTGTCTGCCTCAGCTAACTCTACACGAAAGTTCTAGATGACTTCCCATTATCTTAAAGGAGGAAAGACTTCTTTTCATTTTGAACTTGCTATTCAAGAACTGATCCAAACATCTAGTTTATTTTTCTGCTTGGAACAGCAGGAAACAGTGTTTGTGCCAAAAGACTGCAAGAATGTTGAAGAAAGAAAGCATTATGACTTGCATGAATCTATTTTAATCTCTCAGACTGGTTTCAGTTCAGGAATGAGGAGCTTCATTTATCTGAGAGTTGTCTCCAATTATGATTACACCAGGTAACTATTACTTCTGTACATATTCWGTTCTTTGAAGCATACTTTCTAATATAGCCACATATGGGTACCAGTTTCTTGTGTCAGCATTAAACTAACCAATTTATTGATTTCTTGCTATAGTGAGCTCCATTGTTCATACAGATGTTAACATTACAAAGTGTTAAAAAAACGAGTTAACACAGCAAATTCATCATAGAGAGAAGACACAATGCCCTCRCCAGGGCCTCCTGAAGGTTAAGGTGAAGTTCAAAACATCTCAGTGGGAATGCTTAGGTTAAATACATATTAGACTGAATACACAGAATCTTGTTTCCACTAGGTGTTGATTTATATAAAGCATGATACATCCACATTATGTTGTTGAATATTGTGAGCTAGATTTCTAAAAGAAGAATAAATGTATCAGCTTAAATGTGATCAGTAGAACACCTTTCACAAAACAGSAAAAATGACTATGTGAGTATAAAATTTACTACAGCTATGTAAAATTGCTTCTAAATGTGAAATGTGCATGAAGARGGTTCTGAAATATTGAAATGATGAAATTTTGTTTGATTGAATAAATAAATGTATTAGGACAGCATAGGTTGGTGAATTGAATTTCTATTTTTATTCAAATCTTTTGCTTTCATTTCTACTAACTTTATTCTACAAAAACAACTAAAACCAAATTATTATATTTTAATATGCAAACTGAAAGTGGAGATTAAAGTTTTATATAAAGCTTAAAAAATGGAATTTTCTTCTTGGACAGCAACAACTAAGTTCAAGGATCTTACTGCATTTGGTCTTCTGTTAATCTATTTTATAATACACCCATATGTAATTAAAAATATCACCTGTCTTGCATTTATCCTCTAAACTCATTTATTATTGAATGTACACTCTAGAAATATGTTCCCTTTCTCTTTTAAAAGGACTTCTGCTGGTCTTTGGGGTTATTTTTGCTAATCTGTTTACTGTTCATACTGTCTTGAAAAATGAAATATATTAGTTCAGTGAACTTCACTGAACATATTTTCATTATGTTCTAATACTTTCCTCCAGGACTCCTCTATCTTTTTTTTTTTTTTAAAGTTATAATTTTGAGGTACTTCTAGAGGCAGGCTGTATATACTTAGTGCTAACACTATTTAGTGTGGGTCTCCCCGAAATGCCTACAGCCACATACATACTTCATAGTACTTAGAGAATTAAAACTGTTATGACAGGAATTAATAAATTACTGAATAGACATGGTAAAWGAAGCTGTCTTACATTTGCAAGATTTTCACCAGGTCAGAAGATAGGTCCAATGACTGATCTGTGAGTAAGAGCTTCCTCTGCTCCTGTCTGTGGAAGACAACAAATGTGTGAAGCCATCAAAAAATGTACTTCCTGTATAGCAAAAGTTTTTTATAAAAAACACTGAAAAGTAATAAGCACAATTGCCTTATCACCATTAACTAGAATAATCTTTAACAGGCTTTGAAGAAATGTACTTATACCRCTGCAATGTGATCTCAATATTTTTAATTGACTTGTAATTTAAAAAGCATAAAAAGAAAGACCCAAAACTACTTCATAGAAATAACCCATTTTATATCAATTTTTTAAAATTAACTTGAATTTTTCCAAAGATATTAGCTAGCTAGCTTGTGGTCTCACTCATAATGAGAACTGAAGTCTAGGTAGAGGTGAGGAAACAATTTAATTTTGATTTTTACCTCAACACTACATGAAGACTACCAGAGGGGTGGGGGTTGGGGCTGCACCCATTCTGGCAGCCATTTCATGTCTCACATGAAATAGGMAGTCAGCGTCCAGGAGGAGGAGGAGAGCGACAAGATCACTGTGCCCTCCAGAAAGGTTCTCCAGATGATAGGCAGAAAGTCTGCACCAATGGAAATCAAACACTCCACTGGCCAATGGTCTCCTGCCAGTGAGAATACCTTGGGAGAAGCCCTGAGGGATAAAATAACTGCACCAAAAATTGCAAGGCACAGCCCTTGGCTTGCTGACTTCACTACCCAAGACCACTGAGCCCTGTGTCTAACCTGTCCTGCCCTACCAYTTCTTCTCCCTCTCCTGCTCCAGCCTTTGCTTGTCCTACCTCCCTGCACACCGACCTGACACCCCTGTCTGCTTTGTCCCTGCCTACCTGGCTCCTGCCTGAGMCACCTGCTTCCAGCACTGCTCTGCCGATCCAGCCTGCTGCCTCAATCCCGCTGTAACCCTGTCCAGGGTTCTGTTCCTCCTGCCCAAGTACCCCCTTCTCCTTGTGTTCTGGCCTGTTGACATGGAAGTTGTGCCTTCTTTCGAAGGTGTGCCTCTCTTACAGCAGCACAGGCTTCCCCCAGCAGGTAGCGTGCACACACCCCTCCCAGCTGGATGTCAGTGCCACTSTCCAAACTTCTGGTGGTAACACTCACTTTTTCTCTCTCTCCCTTCTTTCTTTGTCCCCCTCTATTCTTTTTCCTTTTCCTTCCTCCTTTTCTGCCTTTTCTATTCTTTAGTAGGGCAACACATGGCTTTTTATCAATGAACAATGTTWGCCTTGTTTGTGGTTAACTTTGTCCTAGAAAAATCTTTTGTAAAAGAACCTACCAAAGTTTCCCACTGTGGAATGTGACAGTAGGATAATTTTTATATTTCAATGCTGAAAGAGAGAGTAAAAAGAGGGCAGAGTTATGATATAGACAAAACAGCCATCTGATACCAGAATATAAAATAAATATTTCCAGAGCAAATAGGTTTCTTGGATTAGAGGGTGAGGGAAAAAAGCCAAACTGTAACTTTCCTACCTTCAGGATGACTTCACAAGTTGTTTAGTATTAAACACAGAATCATCAAGGTAGACACCTTCAAGATCACCCAGACCACCCATCCACACAGCACTGCCCCCGTAAAACTAAACCACTAAATCACATCACCCCAGAGCCAGAAGCCTCTTGAACACCTCCAGGGATGGTCACTCCACCACCTCCCTGGATTACCCATTCCAATGACTGACCAGTTGAATGTGAAAGTATTTTTATCTGATCTGAATCTCCTCTGTCTCAGCTTAAGGCCATTTCCTCTTTTCCTCTCACTGTAGGCACAGTAGAAAAGTCCACCCCTCAACTCACTACACCCACCCTTCAGGTTGTTGTTGAGACTGATGAAGTCTCCCCCAAGACTCCTCTTGAGACTAAACACTCCCAGCTGCCTCAGSCATCAGACATGTTTTCTAGGYYCCTCCACAGTCCCACTGCCCTYCTCTGGACACAGTCCATCACATCAAATCCTTCTGGAAGTGAGTAACCCAAAAGTGAGTGCAGTACTCTAGGAGCACCCYACCAATGCTGAGTACGGCGGGGATGATCCCTACCCTAGTCCTGCTRGCCATACTGCTCCTGTAATTTGCCTTCTGGGCCACCTGGGCACATACTGGCTCATGTTCACCTACAGTTAACCAGCACCCCCACATCCTTTTCTGCTGAGCAGCTCTCAAGCCTGTCCTCCATGAACCTGTAGAACTGCCTGGGGTGGTACTGTGTCATGTGCACAGTCTGGTACTTTATCTCAAAGTCATGCCGTTGCGCCTGGTCCACTGATTTGAGTCTGTCCAGGTCTCCCTGCAGAGTCTTCCTAACCTTGAGTAGAATAACACACCCACCCAACTTGGTGGTGTGTGCAAACTCATATAGATGCACTCAATCCCAACATCCAAATCATGCTGTCATGCCTGTTTTTCCCCTAGTTTCCTCCTTTCTCACGAGTGTGTAGAGCCTTGGACATACCACAGTGTGTTGTGGCTATAARCACCTGGGCTATAATTGCTTCCTGAGCAATTGTACTGAGGGTGCTCTACAAGGCCTTCCAAGAGATTCTGAGTCTTGGATGCCCTGCATACGTAAGTCATGGCTATTTTCTTCTCAAAGACCTGCTCATTTAGAAGGTCACCCATGCTATCTCAGCTGTGGGAACTGTGAGGAGCCAATTTAGTTTTGATTTAGCCAATTCAGTTTTGATTTGTCTCAACCTGGCTTGTCAGAGGCATCTTGGGGAGGGAGTGCACACATGCCACTTGCAGGAGGCAGTGAGGAGGTGGGGAAAGCCTCGTCTCTGGGCAGACTTCACCTGGCAACACCTCACATGAGGCAGTCAGTAGGAGACACTGTACTCCCCGGAATGGGTTCTCTAATCTGATAGCAAAAAGTCTCCACTAATGGTTGGCTGAGGAAGGTTGGAGTGGACCAATGGTCTCGTGTCCACAGGCAGACTTTGSAAGGGGCTATAGGATATAAAAACTAACTGCTACTGGCTGGCTGCTGCTCRCTTGCTGGCTCACTCACTCCTTTGACCTGGCTCTGGCCCATTTTGTTTGTCCCTTTTGCCCTGACCCTAGCCTGTCTTTCGAGCTCCTCCTCACCTTCACACTTGTCCTGCATCTCTGTATCCTTGCACCCAGCCCTGCCCACCTCGGAGCCAGTCCTCCACTGYGCTCCTTATCATGAGCCCATCCAGAGTTCTGCTCAAGCACCCACTCACTGGAGCTGCCCCTGTGAAGCCAAGCCACGCCTCTCCAAGAACTGCTCAGGCTGGTGAGCAGGCAGCTAGCACCCCCAACCCCATTGCATGGACATGGACACTGCACCCTGGTCCTGATGGTGGTAACACCTACTTTTTCTCTCTGTCTCCCCTTTCTCTCTCTCTCTCTCTCTTCCCTCCTCATTCCTTTTTCATCTTCCTTTCTTCCTTCCTGCATTTTCCAGCCCTGTTTAGTTTGAGTAACTTTTTTTTTTTAGCCAATAAATGGTTCTCAGTAGCAGGTTTGCCTCATTAAGCTTAATTTTGTTCCTGATGTTCCTGTGTTCCTGACATCTAATTCTAAAAGAATTCTTTGCAGTTTTCCTCAGCGGAATGTGACATTTAAATTGGTGGCAGCAGTGGGACTGTCTTGAAGGAWAACTTTGTATCTTTTGGAACCATTTTAGTGTGTGTTTTGGGTCGAAATTTTGAGGTGATATTTTATTTAAGGATTTTTATCTGTTTAAAGACCAAAGATGTACATATGAGGACTTAAAGATTTACTTATTGAAGCACAAACCCGAACTGTAATGAGTTGTTTTCCCTCTTGGTTGGTTTTCCCACAGTTCTAAAGTTGAAATGTTTCTTGTTTGTMGAACCAAGTTGTAAAATTGTAACTTCTAAGTAATGAGCATGTGGCATGCCTTCTTGAGAACTTACATTATTGACGATCTCTCCTGACAGCTCCTGGATGAACACTACGTTTTCAATGGTAAGGGATGCATCACTTGCTGGGAGAAGCTAGGCTTGTCGAGTTGGGAAGAATCATCTRTGTCATCATGCTGTCCTACCATCATTCTGCAAAGGGCCTTTGCATTAACATGACAGAGAACATTTTGCATTTTTTAAAACAGWAAGGGGGAATTGTGACAGCTATAGCTGGTCTTCAGCTGCACAGATAATTTGGCCATAACAGATACCAGCCTAGTTCGTAAAGAGAACAAGGAGTAAACAAGTACCCAGGTTTTAAGATGATARGCTGAATTCAAGTTCAAACAACGGGAACCCAGCCAATCCCTTTGAACCGGGAGTGGACCCAGTGAGTTGGGTGGATTTAAGATCCTTGACCAATTGTATCCGTAAGCACGGGATRTTCAAAACTTTTATAAAAGAGCGTGGCCGTCAATAAACTTAGGCTGTTGCTGCATGAACTTGGTGTGTGTACATGTCACATTCCTTTCTCCAACATCAGCACAACGTTAAATGCATTGGGGGTATCACAATCAGTAGCCACTGCTGCAGTCAATCTAATACTACCATGGGAGAAAACAAGTGTCACAGTTACCATGGCAAAAGTGGAGTTTCTCCTAAGCTTACCRAGTCTGGATGTTTTGAATGGGAGTATGTGGTATGACAACCTGGGGCAAACAGTGGTTCTTTGGATCCAGTAACCACCAAATCAGATTGCTACAGATGGCCCCCAATCTTCCTGCTTCAAAATTCACAATTGTTAAACCATGTCCGTTGCCTTTGGGAGCCAGAGAGGGGAACTAACCCAAGTCCTGGAGGATTTGAAAAAATGAGAAACTGTTATTTCTGTTCATTCACCATTCAACTCCCCACTGTGGTCAGTGAGAAAACCAAATGGCAAATGGAAACTCACAAGATCCATCTCAATGCCAATACAAATCCTTTGATAGYAACCATAGCTAACATGGCTGAGCTCATAGCCAGCATCCAGGAGAAAGCCCACTATGTCATGGCCACTACTGATATTAAGGACATGGTTTTTATGCTGCTTTTACAGCCAGGGRATCAAGACTGCTTTGCCTTTACGTAGGGTGGGCAGTAATAAACATTTATTAGGCTTCTTCAAGGGTACAAACATTCACCTACCCTGGCTCATCATGCTCTGTTAAAAGCATTGGAAAAAATACTGGTAAGACAGACAGTTAAAATTTATCAATATATTGATGATATACYCATTGGAGGCAACCATAAGGAGGAGGTTGGGACTACTCAAATAAACATTATCTGGGATGGTTTGCAGTTAGAGGTYCCTCCAGAGAAAATCCAAACTCTTTCAGAAAAAGTACATTTTCTAGAAATTTGGTGGAAAGGAGAAATGACATGTATTCCTAAAGACACTCTTTCCAATTTGGAACAAATTAAAGTGCCTRTTGGAGTTGGTTCAGTAGCAGAAGAAGAATACCTCAGCTTAAAGCCATGCAAATACCCTTTTAGTCCTGGTGAGCAAAAGGCTCACTCCCAAGATCCCCCTGTTCAGTTATGTAAATTGGTGCTAGAAAGTTCTAGGTTCTCCTTGTTACTGTTGGTTGCTTTTTGCTCCAGGAATTGTAAAATTCCTAATTATTTTCTCCCATTAGATCCTTCTCCAGATCTTGCCCTAACCCCTCCCTATACTCAAGTGTATAACTATCTCTGTTCTACTCTGCACTCAGCTCTTTTTCCAGTTTGTTCCTAATAACGTGAACCCCGTCCTGTTTGGAYTTTTCGCCTTTTTAAAGTTCTGTTTCTGAGCAATCGGATCAGAGTAGTCTCTCCTCATAAAGTTGCCAGAGCCGATTCCCAAGGAAGCCATCGGTCAGACAGTCTGGCCAAGGGCCGGGGGGTTTCATCTGAACAGGGACCCCTGGTGTGGAGAGCTTTTTGAATACTTGGCTAGCTGAGAAGGGTCACGTATCRCTGGTAAAGCATKAAGGACACAAAGCCTAGGAGTCAGTAGTCAGGGTCCAATGACAGGCAAGGACATGATGCCCTCGCTGCAACATGAGGATAGGGGAGAGAATCTTTTGCCGAAAATATGCAGTTAGTATCAAAAGAATAACCACAAGAATGTASAAGTAGGCGTAGGTAGCTGATAAGCAACTGACCAATCATGAGCTTAGCTTTGCAATATGTATGAACTTCATTAACTCCAATATAAATGTATGTAACTTTCACGCAATAAACGAGATTTGCTGATCACCCATATTGGCCTGTGCTGCTGTGGTGGTTTGACAGGAAACAGGATTTCTGAGATTCTGTGGTCAAGCCAATAGACRTTCAGATTTTAATATTGGCAGCTTATTCGGCCTTTGGGACACTGGATCTACTTCTGAGAACACAGGGCTAAAGCARGGCTCTCCCCCTGGGAGGTCTTCTTGAGTTCTGGCGGGGAAAGGGTTTGGATCTCTCCCCCGTCCAGCTGCTGCTGCTGGGTGAGGGAGGGGAAGCCATGAGGCCAGGTGAGGTAGGCTGGGGCTTTGGATGGAGATGGGAGGCGAAGAGGSCCAGGCATGGAAGGGTGGGAGAAGCACCAGGAAGCATCGGGCAGCCCCCACCTAGGAGAGAGAGAGAGAGTACAGCCTGTGCTTGTGACTGTGTTACTTTGAAACTTGATAACGTGCCAGCAGCACGACTGAGAAGAAGAAGAAGGGAGGAGATGCAGAGAGAAGGCATCTGGCCGCTTGTGAGAGTCTCTCCAGGTGGGCAGAGTCCGAGTTTTGACCCTTTTGTGGACAATGAAAATTCTGCAGATCATTGACCTTTCCTGCAATAGAGCAGACGATGAAGAGGGAATTGAGTAAGTGAGATGAAGATCTGTGCCAGAGGAGGGGAGAGAGAGATGTTGGAAGAATAGAGAAGATAGAGTGGCATTTTTGCTGGACTCTTTTGTGTAGCCATAGACAGAGCCATGTTCCTTGTGACACAGAGAAAGTATCCAGGGGAGGCAGTGGCTCAGAGCCAAGAGAGTTCAGTGTTAAGACCCCTCAGCCCCAGGGGGTGAAAAATATGGGGGGGACAGGCGTCCCAAAGGTGAGAGACTGTGCTCTTTTTAGAGCAGRACAAGGCATCCTTAAAAGACGACCCTGGAAGCAGCCCAGGTCCGTGTTCAGTAGTGAGAGCACTGGACATGAAAGGAAAAGGTCACCATGGCACRAAGAAGGACTTCTTCTCCTCTTGATGAACTGTAGATTGAGTAYTCTGAAAGGTAGTGCAAGATCGAGAGTTAGTGTTTTGAGAAGATGTATTGTATTAGAAATTTAGTGGGGGAGGAGGAGGAAAATGCTTCTGTGCAGTTTTCATTTTCCTTGTGTGTTTTTTTCCTCTTGTAGTTTAGTGGTTTTTTTTTCTTTGTAGTTTAACTGATAAATTCTTTATTTCTAAGAGAAGGCCTGCTTTGCTTATTCCTGGTCACATCTCACAGCAGACACCAAAGAAACGGTATTTTCATGGAGGCACTGGCATTATGCCAGTGTAAAACCATGACAGCYGCATTTCTCCCACCGATTCTACAAAATGGTGACCCTGAYGTGATCATCTAACGGCAGCCACAACCAYGGTGGATCGGTGAAGAAGTTYGGGTCCTTTCGCAGCYGGGACAGCRAATAAGTACCGCTGAAAAAGGTAAAGGTACCGCGCCCCAGGTGGCCTTAAAGAAGAGCCTAGCCGATAGGTGCTGCCGAGACCTTGTAAAAGCTGCAACAGYGCGCTGACGAAAATGGAGACTCTMATGCAAGCAACATATGATTTATTTATAAGCTTTTTATAAAAGCRGAGACTATAGACTTATYGACTTGGGAAAGGAACTCCCGAGATTGCTTGCATATAGACTTGCAAAAAAGYGCTTTGCAGTGCAGGCGCTGTGAGTACACGCACAGTGAATCAGYGGCTGTGCTGTGATAACAGCAGCGGCTGCAGCTCAGGGCTGGTGGGGCTGTGCTGCTCCTGACAGYGTGAGCGCCGYGCCATAGAGAGCAGCCGCGGYGAGCAGCCACAGCTCGCAGCCTGAACTGCTCRCATCCAGAAYTGCTGCAGTGACCTGGCAGAAAGGTCACTGCAATGACCTTTCTGGGACAATGGCATCATCAGATTCTCCAGGCTTCCGAATCGAATACTTTACAAACCATGGGATTACTGGCTGTTGTATGGGCTATGATGCATTTYTCTGGACCCCTTAACATAGTGACAGATTCTTTGTATGTGACAGGAGTGTGTCAGCGAATAGAAGATGCCTCTATAAAAGAAGTTCAAAACAGGAGGTTACATGAGCTGTTTATACAGCTACAGAGGGCAGTTAAGTTGAGAAAGCATCCCTTCTCTGTTATCCATATCAGAAGTCACAAGTGGGATATTGGATTAGGAGAGGGTAACGCGCGAGCAGATAAGTTAGTTTCAATCACTCAAGTGACTCCAATTCCCAAGCAGACTATGGCCAGAGAGGCACATTCCATGTTTCATCAAAATGCAAAAGGCCTCCATAGAGAATTTCAGATATCTACGGAAGAGGCACRGGCCATAGTTAAAGCCTGTCCCRTATGTAGTCGTCATAATGTGRGCTGTGGGTTAGGTCTGGGAGTCAATCCAAGAGGACTGAAAACAAATGAGACCTTGCAAATGGATGTAACACATGTTGCTGWGTTTGGAAAGCTGAAGTATGTGCATGTTACTATAGATACCTATAGTCATTTTATATGGGCTACAGCACACACTGGTGAGAAGGCAAGACAGGTAGAAAGGCACAGTTGGGAGCTTAGTTGTTGCTTTGCAGTAATGGGAGTTCCACAGCGCATCAAAACKGATAAYGGGCCTGCCTATTGCAGCAAAAGAATAAASCAGTTCATGCAAATGTGGGGCATAGAACACGTGACAGGCATCCCTAATTCCCCAACAGGACAAGCAATCGGAGAGAGAGCTAATGATACCTTGAAAAGATATCTGGGTATGTACACAGATATTAGAGAGCCRCAAGAAAGATTGTTAAGGTGTTTATTTGTTTTAAATCACTTGYGTGTTTTTGGAGAAAGCAAAGTTCCTGCTGTAATTTGCCAYTATGTACGAGAAAAAGATAATGAGAAGCAAGACGTATAGGTCAAATACAGAGATCCTAAAACAGGACAATGGCAAGGCCCTGCTAAAGTGTTGTATTGGGGCCGCAGATATCTTTGTGTTTCTACCCCTGCAGGATCTCTGTGGGYACCTGCTTAAGTGGACCCAAGCAGCTGTATTGGATGGAACACCTCAATCGACTGAGCGAAGACCGTCGGAGAGTGGAGATGAAGCTGCTGATCATCCTTCGACCGATATTTTTAAGCTAAAAGGACAGTGTGATTTTGCCATTGATAGAGCAGTTGATCGGTGCAAATCTGTAAATAATATATTAAGCCTACTTTCAGTGCTTTCTACTTTTGAATGTAAAGGGTCTAGGAATATAGCTTGTATTAAGTGTCAAGATAGTCATTGTGCTGCGTGGATACTACTTTCTTGYGGGGGTTGTCAGAAAATTAGGTGGGTGCATCAGACCCAGTTACCAGAGKTGTGGTATAGGCACTGTGACTTTTATTGGCACTTTGCCTCCTGGGAAAGAGAATTTAAGTCGTTTACAGGTTTACCTGGTTTTCAGAGGTTAGAGTTATATGAATCTCCAGAACAGAAAATTATTGCATGGTTCAGGTGGGAAACTCAGCATTTAGTAGAACGTGCTTTAGGGCAATCTCAATTGTCCATTTTACAGTATAAGTGTGGTCGAGGTATTCACCTGTCACAGTTAGAYGTAATAGGTCCGATTTCAAAGGATCTCTGCAACCTTCTCTGTCCACATTTTAACCCCACATGATGTGTGCTGCCTTGTGATGTAGTTGTTAACCCCCACTGAATACTCCCTTTGGGAGTTGGGATGGATGCAGCTGCTGAACAACCTGCTTCAGGATTATGCCAGAGATCAAGCAAGGACCGGACTAATCACAGACCAATTGGCAGGAGAAGAGGCTTTGGTAGACCCAGACCAACAAGCTGCAAACCTTCCAAGGGCCATCCTYAATGACATCAAGGATGCAGCCAAGAAAGCCCTAATGAAGAATCCAGAAGCCAACAAACCACAATTAGATTTTGCAGAAATCAGGCAAGGYCCCACTGAGCCCTATTTGACTTTTTTAGACTAAACTGACCATCAACAAACAAGTCACCGAAGATGACGTACGAGAGGTTAATAAAACAATTAGCTGTGGTTAATGCTAATCCACAATGTAAAAAGTCTTGCTTGTTTTACCATCAGAGCTGGAACCCACCATCCCTCAAATGGTAGAAGCATGCAATAAACTGGCTACCTCAGAATATACTGCCACCATCCAGGCACAAATATTGGCCAATGCTTTAAACAACTTTCAGAAAAACTTTCAAAACCAACAAAATCAAAAGACTGGACATTGTTATAACTGTGGACAAAAGGGTCATCGGGTGAGGAACTGTAATAAGCCAAAAGAAAGGAACTTTACAAAAACAATGCAACTGTGGTAAGAATAGACAGAATGCTAACCAGTTTAATCAAGTACAGTTTCAGCATTGCTGTTGTCAGTCAGGAAACTTCTGGCAGAGCATGAGACAGCAGCATGTGATGACAAAAGGATCCCTGTCACCTGCCATGCTGAGCACTGGAGACTAACAGGTCAACAGCTACAGCATCCCATTAGAGACCTTCCCGCCCCAGTACCACCAAGCACCCAACTGGAGCTGTCAACTGCCTGGCCAGTAATGATCACAGATTTTATTCATCATGCCATTTCCACAGGTCATTTAGGGCCAGAACCACAGCCATGAGACGTCTTAATAATAGGACTGGACAGACATAATGCAAAAGGCTTTTATGTGTTATCCACAGTTTTAACAGACACTTCAAGTGTGGTGGTTTGGTGTTTTATGATAGTCTTGATATAAAAGTTGGACCTTCTATGTTTAGTTATAATGGTTTCTCCCATGTACCCCTGTAGCTCACTCTGCGGTCACCAGAGTGGAGAGGTGTCGGCTAGCTGCTCCCTTCGTGACCAGAGGGGGCCACAAGAATGGCCACTCCCAGGCTCTCCTCTGAGAACTTCTGGGTAGTGGTGCTGTCTGCGGGGTGTGTGACACAGACAACAGTGTGCTGTGAAATCCCAGTGCAAAGAGAGAGTGGACACTTGTATGGGTGCCGAAGAAACTTTATTCCCAGATGTGACCAGGAACAAGCGCTGAGGAAAAGGGGTCTGGGGGGGCACTTATAAAGGGAGTGATGGGAGGAGACATAAGGCAACCAATAAGGAAAGGTCAGGGGATGAGCAAGGAATACAGTTGAACTTATGAGGATTACACAGGGGAGGGAAGAAGTCCCAGAGGCAAATCATATATCAGGTTAGGGATGATTGGTGCAGAAAATTCTCAAAATAAAGGRGGGTGGTTACAGTGACAGGCAGGGGGAGTGGAAAGAAGGATGGAAAGAAACTTATAAGGGCATAAGGGGAGGAACAGAGGATCAATCACTTTGAGGGGCAAGCCCCTGGAGGGAAAAACAGGTGGTAAACAACTTGGGGAGAAACCATTTTGAGGGGATTACATGGGGGAACTGAGGATCAAACCATTTCTTGAGGTAAACAGAAAAAACTACCTTTTACAACAAAGACAACATTAATATTTTAAAAAACACACAACGCCACATACCTTGTTCTGCTCTCTCAAATGGTTCAATCCTAAATTGTTTACCACAAAGTTTTCCTGCCACTTGTCTGCCCATGATGTGTCAGTCTCCTATTCCTCCCCTCGTTCCCCTTTATGTCCCTGGCAATCCCGGTCACCCTATCCCTTGCTCCTGTCAGTCACTTGTCACTCCCCTTGTGTTCCAGAATGTTCCCTGTCAGTTAGCCCTGCTTCGATGATTGATTGGTTTGAAAGGCTTCTTCTCTCCCCTGAGTACTCCCTATTGGTTAAGTTATGTGATGTAACCCTCCCCTAAGATCCCTCCATTGGTTAAGAGTTGTATCCATTCCTTGTACAATCCCCTCCTTAAAAGTAGCCTAAAAATAGCCAGACCCATTTTCTGTGTCATTTSTTCCTGACCCCTTCAGGAAATAAGCTTTCCTTGGAAACTCAGGCAAGTGATCTTTCCCTGTTTCCTTCACCTTGGATTCCTTGCATTGAGCCCCTGCTGTGTCACTCACGCCACAGCAATCATCGTCACGCTAGACAGTCTCAGCAGAGATCAGGGGGCAGCCATTGTCGTGTGTGCCCTCCAGCCACTAAGGGTGAGCTAGCCGGCGAACCTCCACCCTGTGGCCGCAGAGTGCAAGTCACATTCAAGAAAGAAAATTACTGTTTGCTTGGTGTCCTAACCCTCCTTGTTTCCAACCTGAAGAATTGGGTTTTGCCTAAGCTTTCTTACTACYTGAATTAAACTGTCCAGTGTTCTTTCTACATAGTTCCTGTGACTGCAGGAGAAAACCTTTCTTAAGGCAGAAAGTAACAGGAAACAAAGTTCAGATGAAGAACTAGAGGCAATACAGGACACCAACACACCTGCTCATACTCAGGGACATTGAGTAAGTGAGTGCTTGGGAGATAYTTGCTTAAGGGAATAGGAGCAGCATTTCTGCTCAATCCCTGCAGCACTCTCCATGGATGAATTGCAGCTGCCCAGCTCACAGCCCTGGCCTGCAGCCCAGAGGAAAAGACAGGGGCATTGCTGCTCCCTGGTACACACGGGGCTCTTGTCCATGAGAACTTTATGGGATCCCTCTTGGTCCCTGATKCTGAGACACCAGAGACAGAGGAACCCATCTCTGAAGACAACAGCAGATGTCAATCCTCTTTCAATATACATGGCAATCCTTGGGCATCTGACTCAAGACTGTGGGGTTATCCCTAGTGCAGAGTACAAACACTGTCTCTCACATTGTGTTTTCTCCTGCTAGGGTCAGCTGCTGGATTTGAACTACTGCTGTATCCGAGTTACTGTTGAAATGGAACTGCTGTTACTGCTGTTGAAACTGAATACTGTTGAATTCGTGTGTATCTGGGCTGTCTAGGAAGGAAGGGACAGACTTGAAGCAACCTCACTGTGCCTCTTAGACAGACCTTGTCCCTTCACCTACACAGGGGAGTGAGGGGCGGCACATTGAAGGCTGAGTGGCTTTCCCCCTGTTCTAGGTTTTGGTCCCCTCACAAAGGAAACATTTGTGTGCGTGTGTGTGTGTATGCACTGTTTGGGAAGGAAGAGACAGGTTTGATGTAACCTTACAAGGGTCTCTCAGATTCTGTCTCTTCAGCTATCCAGGTAAACGAAGGGAGACACTGAGAGTCCGTATGATTGTGTAACGAGTTCACAAAACAACTCCCTGGTATAGTTTTGGTCCCTTTGTACAAAATGAGTGAACATCTCAATCGACAAGCAAAGGCTGACTTTTACTCATTGCTTGCTAAAYACAATGCAAAACCATCACTTGGTGGAGAAACTTGGGCAGAGAACAATTGGTTTAATTTAGAAAATGTCGTTGATAGAATATGTTCTCTGCAACATGAATCAAAATTTAAAATGGGCAAAAACAAGAACATTCTTTGCTCAGTTTTGGGAGCCTGCCTCACTGCAGCCATAGAAAATCGCTCCAAACGGAGAAGTGAGGAAATGGTAATAATAGACTCCCTTCAAAATTTAGTTGAAATCTTGCAAAAACAGTTAAATGAGGATAGAAATGAAATTTACATGCTGCGAGCTGCTCTTAGAGAAGAACACACCAAAAACATACACAAAGCTAACTCCTCTACAGAGGAGGATGAAAAGGAAACACCTAATATCAAACAGATATATCCACACAAAGAACTTGAAGCAGTAAAACAAATCTATCCTTACAAAGAATCTGAAACAGTTAAAAACTGTGGAGAAATTTGTTGTCCCCGCTTAAGGCCTTTTATTAAAACTGAGTATAACTATATCAATGACGAGGATGTAAATCTGCACATCACAACCAAACAAACACCCTTCAGCGCCACCAAATTAGCTAAATTGAAAAAAGAATTCGGGCGCCTCCCTCATGAATCAGAAACAGAATATGTGTTTAGGGTGTCTCTCACTGGTGGAGATCAAATTAAGTTAACTGAACAAGAAGCCAGTGGATATTGGGGACACGGTGTTTTCCTCACAACAGGAGATAACCGTGTCTCCTGGTCTTTAACACAACTTGCAGCCTTTTGGGCTGGGGGAATAAATCCCCTGGAAAGAGGTGATCCCCTGGCAATTGTCAGTACTCCTGATCGGCTCTTAGAAAGTGTACATAAAGCTGCMTGTTTGCAAATGATTCATGAGAAAAAATTAATTCCTGGTTTTGAATCTCCTATGCAATTGCCTGTGAAGCCYGAAATAATGACCCCTTTAATTCGTGGGCTTCCAGAAACACTGAAAGCAACAGCAATCACTATACAAAAAACCATAATGGCTTTAAGTCCTGTAGAAAGACTGGACAGATTTCTCAATAACTCTACTGATCCAGCCGAGTCTACTGACTCTGCTTCTTCACAATATTCACCATCACAGTTATAAATTAATTTGCCTGACAGCAGCCGCAAAATATGGACTTGGGGAGAAGTGGCAGTGGATTTGATAAATTATTGCAGACAGTATGGGCCTGTAAAAAGCCCAGAGGAAAACCAGAAAAAACCAAAGGTGTCCGATATATGGGAACCCCCAACCCTGAAAATGTAGAACCAGGAAAACAAATTTCCAACAGACAATGCTGGTGGATGCTGGGGGTAAAGAAAGGGGTCCCCCGGGATCTTATGGATGGCTTACCGCTTGAAAAATTGCAGAAAATTATAAATAACTGGAATCTTAGGAAACCAAGTTCCCCCACTGTCATGGTTTGACACTGGCACAATGCCAGTGCCCCCATGAAGATACCCTCCCCCTGGTGTCTGCTGTGAGATGTGACCAGGAATAAGCAAAGCAGGCTCTCACTTAGTGACAAAGAAAACTTTATTAACTACACTACAAAGAAAAAACTAAACTACAAGAGAAAA
>JACDOX010000420.1:339123-405948 GCA_014549065.1 Cardinalis cardinalis | reverse complement strand
GGAAGGTCTGCATCTGTAAGAAGTTCCACTAACAAAAGGTAAGTGAAAGTATTCCCTCAGCTTCATTTAAGAGAGTCAGATAAATTAGGGCTACAACATTAATAATTTCTTAAAGAATCAAATTCAATTGATGGTCTACAAACCCATCTTTTGTTTGGATATCTTTCCTTGAACACTATTCTGATGGAATGATGTGAGTTAATATTTTTTAAATTAGAAAAAGACCAGACAATAAAGTTCCTGAAACATTTTGCCAGTCATAAGTTGATGGGTTTTCTCTGTTTTCCAGCAATTCAAAATACCACATTGCCTCAATCCAATTAGTTTGGTTAAAAGGCATTTTTCTTGCTATAAATGTTTCTCAAATGTGGAAATATCTGTAACTAAAACAAGATTATACATGATTAGTATTTATGGGCCAGTCTTACAGTTTTGGAAATTGAATTCAAAGAACCAGACTTCAATATTTTTAAAGGTCTTTCTGTAGAACAGATTTCCTGACAGAAATGATTTTCAACTGATAGCTGTTTGATAGCTCTAAGTCTAAGCCCATTCCCAGAGGACAGATATTTGCATCTTGAAAACCAGCACCAGTACTAATAGGAGGAGAAAAAATTTTATAAAGTCCAAACAGAAAACAATGTAAGGGATAATGAATCACTGCATCAGCACAAGCAAAGTATTTTGAAATCCATCAATCAATACAAGCCAGTCATAACTGTCTCATATTTACCCGCCTCCAGAGTGATTCCTTGAAAATTGGCTGGATTTCTTTTGTATTCACTGTTATAAATTCAAATTTTGTGAACATTACAAGAGACAAACACTTGTAACAGAAAAGCTATAAGTAATGTAAATTAAATTTCCAATAGTAAAGAACTGAGATCCTATTGTAATCTTCCTATGTACATAAAAATGCCAAATCCATCATTTAGTAGCCAGGAAGAAGGAGGGCGGAAATACAGTGACATTCCAAAGAATAATGACATATGCTAGATATTATCATCCAAATTTTGATGTTTGAAGAGTGAAAAAGATTCTGCTGTGAGACTATATCAAACAGATAAGAAAACTGGGAAGACTGGGCAGGCAGAATTGATGTATTAACATCAGTCTGGGTGCAATTCTAAACAGAAGATATTGCCTATTTTTTCTCATATATGTATATTCCCTTTTTTTCTTCAGTGCTGCTATGAGAAGACTAGGTAAAAGTATTTAATTGACAATACTTGTAGCATAAAAAAACAGAATGTTGAAAAACTCACACCTCCAGAGAGTTTTCACTCTCTCTCTCTCTCTGTAACGAGAGATAGGCCAAGCTGCCAGGTCTGAATGAGCTAGAAACATGAAAAGAAAAACCTAAACTGAAGTTTTCTACATAGGCAAGGCAGTTTTGGAAGAATTCCTGGATTTTTCTAATACCTGGAGTATTTAGAAAAAATTAGCAGCTGAATTCAATTTTATTCCCCTGACTGTTCACTGCATAAGTCAGCTCATCTGTGTGACAGATATTGGTAGCTGGAGGCCTTTGTCTCAACACAGAATACAGAAGACATGAAAACTTCGTGCTCCAAGACACTCTCATTCGCAGCTGTCAAGATCTCATTTCCAAGAAGGTGAAATCCCGCATTTGCTCCATACTACAAAAGCTTAATACATGAGGTACATTTACCCCACTGAAAATTCTGATTTCAAATCAACCAAGAAAAAAATAATAGAAATCAAATACATATAGAAAAATGAAAGGACAAGTTCAAATGACTTAAGACATTTAGGTGAAATGCATTGAAGGTGGTTAAAGGGACAGAGTACCACATCTATGCAAAAAGACTGAGAGAGTTGGGGTTGTCAAGATTGGAGAGAAGGCAGTTTTAGGGAGAACTTATATCACATTCCAGCACCCAAAGAGGGTTTATAAGAAAGATGGGGACAAACTTTTAGCAGGGCCTATAGTAAGGACAACAGGTAATAGTTTTAAACCAAAATAGGGTAGATTTAGTCTAGAAATAAAGGAAAAAATAATTAATACTGTGGGTGGGGAAACACTGGCACAGGTTGCCTAGAGAGATATATTCATGCTCCGTTCCTGCAAACATTCTTGTTTAGGCTGAGCTAAAGCTGGGCTCTGAGTAACTTGCACAGGGAAGGGTTTTTAGAATTATATCCATGTCACTTGTAATTATTATGTTAAAACAAGGAGAAATATACATACAGCAGGAAAAGCTAAACTGAAATTACCTATTTATTGTTGGGCCACTATTCTATTGAGATAAAATCAGTATGTGGCAACAAGACAACAAATGTGTCTAAATAATGCTGATGCCCAATGACAGAATAATGGGTTAAGAAAAAGGTCTCATTCATTGGTCATAAAACAAACAGAAAATATTTACATCATATCATCTCCTCCTACATTTATTTATTATGACTTGATATTTTTGAATCTCACTATTTGTGGCATGCTTAACAGGTGTAAAAATTTACAGCTGAATTTTATTCTCCTTAATTTGCATTAGAAGTGAAATGTCAATGCTTTTTGTTTGCATGGACCAGCTGTGTAGAAAATTATTCATCTTTTCATCAAACAGATCATTGATACAACTTTTCTTATATTGAGCGATACAGATTTCCAGCACTTTGCATAAATACTCTGAATCTCAACAGACACAGAGATGTGGACTGTCTGAGGCACTCTACCATGTAGATAATTTATTTCCATGTGCTGAAAACTCCAATCCCATAAAATTATTGCCCATAAGTAGACTAGGGCTCGAATATATAGGGGAAAAAAAAAATAAAATAAAATTAAAAAAATAAACCAAAAACCAAGCAACCAAACAAAAACAAAGCACCCAAAGAGTTAAGTCCAGTTTGATTTGCTATAAATGTATTATTTTAGGTCTGTACATGAGGATCTAAGTCACTTTATCATTAAAGTTACCATGTTGTTTTGGCATCATCCTCGAACATGATCTCTGGACAAGGCAATTTTAAGGAAGATTAGTTTAAGACTTCATATTATGAAGATGCAAGCAACTGGAGACTCTAAATACCTAAAATTAGCAAGATGAAAATATTCTAAGAAGAATGCATACTGATTCTATCCACTGATTCTTGCTTTGTCTCTTACTCCTATTCTAAGAGATTCATGAGGACAAGGTATTCTGAGTTTGGGTTTCGATGCACTCATTGCCTGTTTTCCTCAACAGCCTTTCACAAAGTGCAAAAGAATTCCCTCTTCCTTCTACAAATCATAAGTGAATTGGCAGAGAGATGAAGCTAAATGCTTCCAACCAGGTGTACGTTATCAACACTTTAATTTTTGTCTGTACTTGGGGTAATAAAGGATATGCTAAAGCTGGTTTTTGCCCTGACAGATAACCAGTTTATCTTGCTTCTCCAGAAAGATGTTGGAGATAAAAATATTAATAGTATGTGTTTCAAATCTGTACATTGTAGCCCAACATGTATCCATCAGATGAATTTGCTGACAGACCTCCACATGACTGCGGTTAGATTTTGAGTTTGTATTAAGCTGCCCAGCTGGGATCAGTGTACTGCACCACAGTCTGGGATGTAGTCATAATAGAAATGGAAAAAAATCTCAACAAAAAAGGTGATTTGGATGGTTGTTTGTGAGAAAGCAAGTTTGGAGCTGTGGGCAGGAGAATTAAACCAGAATGGAAGAGGATATAAAAAGCCCTGACTAAAGTTTATTCTTACACCTGAGTACCTTCATGAAACATTTGTTTTTAGATTCTAACCAATAAAAGTGTTTGGAGATTCTTTTTAATGAATGAGCCTTAATATTTAAACTCTATCACAATCAATTCCGACCCACGAATACACATCTAGCTATACTTACCGCTTTGGCATCTTCCGTAAAAGCAAAGTAGCTCCAAAAAGCAGAATTAAGTTGCTTTCATGACCTCCACTGAAAGGCTAGAGAGGAAGGGGTGTCATTTCATACACCATTTTTCTCATTATTAAGTATGACAGAAAAACAACAATGAAGACCAATGTCAATGCTTCTAGAAGGATTTGTGCAGGTGAAAAGAATCCTGGGATTTCTGTTAATCTCTGCACCTGCCTTAGAGCATATTTCACATTAAGCTGCATACTCTAATATTCCTTCATACTTTATTTTAAATCCTGCAGAGCATGTACATAATGCACTTTTATCTCCTACTTTTCTCATTCATATGAACATATGCTTCTTTACATTTTGGCAGTCCTTTAAATAGGATAATTTGAAAAAGACTTACAGTTAATGACTTTAACCTTCCAAAACAAAATACACCACATCTTTAAAATCTGGAGCAATTTCTCTAATATTGACAACCACTTCTGTTAGTTAGATCAGTCATTCAAATAGGTCATAATTTTTTAGGTAAATAAAATTCAAAAATCCTGCAAAACTGCCACAGATGTGTATGGAACATAAAATTATATTGTTATTCTTAACAGAAATTATTCTCTATGTAAAAGAAACCCATTAAATTAGAACAGCTTTTTCCTTTAACATCAATATTAATTATTTCCAATTTGTTGCCATTAACCATCAGAAAAAGGAACACTGAAAATATCTGAAATAAATTCAGACTTCTAGCCAGTGACAAGGTTATAATATAAGCACCTCCAAAGTTCAGGTGCAAACAAAACTATCAAATAAATTCAGAAAGATGATGAATGAAGAAAAGGTAACATATAAATATATTGCATTCAAAAGTGTATGGATCAAACAGTTAAGAGTAGAACAAGAAAAAGGTGATATCAGTATTTGTATTACTTCTAACTCTACAAACAAAACAACAAAAACAAACAAAAAAAATCTACAAAAAAAACCCCTAAAAACCAAAAATCAAAAACCACAACCAAAACCAACTAGCTCTAAGCCAAAAGCCAAAATCACCCGGATCTAGCTCTTCTAGTATTTTTGTGGAAACCCATGAAATTCCTGCAATTTATACACAAATAGAGTGCACAATTACTGTGATGATAAGGCATCATTTTGCCCCCTATATGTCAAAGAAACTTCAATATTTTATCTTTCATCCAGTGTTTGTAGCCTTCACATCAAACTGAAGAAGGAGAACTTTACCCAGAGATAATACAGGCATGTTCAGATCTATTTTTTTTTTTTACTGATGATGGCTAGAGTTAGTATAGCCTTTAGCATGAAAATTGGAAGCAGAACACTTGCTGTAGGAAACAGCGTTTTTCCTTTGACTTAAGAAAAGAAATTAAAAAGAAATGGGGGTGACCACTTTAGTCAAAATCTCTATTTCAATATATATAATCAAAAGGTTATTCTCCAACAGATTTGTCATTAGCAAGAGTTTTACACTCTACTTAAAATATAAAGCAACCTTCAGGAATGAAGAAAAGGGTTAACAAAAATAAGGGATATCCTTTATCAGATGTTTGTCCAACTTCTAAAGCTCTGGCCCCAAGCTTCTTTTCTTCAACCAAATGCAGCGGATTAGTGGCAAAAACTATAAACTATCTCCTTTTTGTAATCGCATGCATGCTTGCAAGTCCAGATATTCTTCTGTATTTCTGTTGTTGTGCAGTAAACCACATTGCCATTTATAAAGGAATTACAAAGCAATAACTTACCATCCCTCCCATCACTGTTTCAAATTGTCTGCTAGTTATCTGATTTCCTTCTCCTCAAGCAGTCTTTTTTCAAGAAAATCTTTCTAGGTTCAGAATTCAACATACAAGTAAAAGTGTAAGCACAGAGGCTTTCAGGTCTAAGAAAAAATAAGAGGGAAAAAGAAACATCATTTAACATTACAATGATCTCATTTCATAAGTGTGATGATTTTCAGTAGATGTTCATCCTTCTGAATGCAAGTTTCTGAAATACTTTTTCCCTGCACTCTGGATGACCCACTGAAGTCTAGAATAAGCCTGAGCAGAATACATCTGTCCCCATTTTTCTACATGTTTTTACTAGGGGATATAAAAATGCTATATGCCTAATAGTGATTTAAATACATTTATTGTAACTGAATCTGATTCCCTTGCAGCATTTCACAGAGTCACATTATCTCAACTCCTGGAAAAACATAGTAAGAGCTAGACCTGAGCCTGAATGGCTATAAATGGTAAGTTCTTGTAGTAAAGCTTTCCTACAAACCTTCCATTCATTTCTGCTCCTATTACAGAGCACCTGCTTTGAATCATCACCTCAAAGAGTGTAATCTTTTCCTCATTTTTGCTTCTCCCATTTTGCCTCAGCAAAATAAATTCAAAACTGAAGCCTGGAAACCATGAGGAAGAATGAACATATTTCTTTCTTATTTCCCAATAAACTGAGACATAGGGACTTCTTCTCCTGATTGGAATCAGACAGGGAGTGCCTTTGAAGTCCCACACTCCTCACAATTTGCCTCTGATATATGGTTGTTTACACTCAGTCAGGGGTCCTTGGAAAAGTAATCATTGTGCTTTGCAATTCTCTGCAATGTTTTTGCGGAAAAACATATAAATTTAAACTTCCTTTCACAAATTAATTATTTGGATTTTTGTCCTTTATTTCCAGACCTAGAGTGGTCTGCTGGGCAAAAAGGAGAGCTGTACCCATCACCTTTGTATAGCTAATTAATTCTTCCTTACTGTGACATTTGTATATTCTTCCTTTCAGCATCATTCCTGTTCAAATCCATCTGTCTGCCTGGTCCTCATCATCCCTTTATGTAATTTGCTAGCACAAATAGTCATATTTAAAAAAAAAGAAAAAAATTCCAACAGGAGACATTTCTATTGTTGTTTTAATCTAAAATTCTGTGTTCTTCAAGAAACTTACCACTTATTTTTCAGAATATTTTTCTGAGAAATACTTTTCTGAAAGATATTTTTTCCTTCTTTGGAAACATTTTGTTTTTCTGTATTCACTCAAAATACTCAAAACTGCTATTCCTCAAGTCGGGACAATGGCCCAGTTTGTACCAACAAATGTGAGTAAATTCAGAGCTGTAAAACCACAGATGTCAAAAGCAAGGTTGGCCTAAGATAAAACATACATGAACAAAGAGCACAGGAGCTGGGAAGATCAGAGTAACAAAACAGCCGTTCCTGCAAATATTTAGCCACAACTTGTCGTCAGTTTCGCTAACCAGGTGGGAGCTGTATACATAACAGCAGGAGGGAAAATACTGCAGGGACACTGAAAACACCTCAAGAGGTAGTGAATAGGAGTATAAAAATCAGTAGAAGAATGTTGCAGATGAAGCTAACAACTTAAAGATCAATCAAATTCAATAGACGTTGTTCAAATTAATATGATTGCATCATTGCATTAGTTTGCTGAAATCCATGGGAAAGCATTGATAACTGTGAATTTCCAATGGAAACCAAGCAGGGAAAACCCACCTCAATCTCTCTGAAATTTCTCAGCAAGTCCCATTACTTCTGACATAATTTTTTTAGGTCACATACAGAAATCCAAGCTCTATTTCACTCAGTGTATCTAGTGACATCCATATATGATGTATGACCAATATCATCACTTCATGCTATATGAAAAAATCTCTTCCTTAAGAAAAATGGGCATCTGTATTGCATTCTGTAAAAAGAAAATTATTCCAAGAGTCAGAGCAAAAGTACTCAAATCATCCCAAGCCTAAATTATGGAAGTTAGAGAATCATCACTCTGCTCAAAAGCATCCAAGCCTCTCAGCCAAGTCCTTTGTCAGAGATTTTATGTCACCTTTACTACCGCTGTGAAGCAACAGGACCTTGGAGTATAGCATCATTACCCAGCTGAAGAACAGCTGAAGAGTGTAGCCTTTCCTTACGAGAGCAAGCCTGACTTATGCATAATATTAATATTCACACCACAACCATGAGAAGACATTGAAGAAAGTATTTTACTCCCTGAAGGTCAACAAAGCCAAAGGACTTCAGGGGACAAATAATTTCTCAGGAGAATCAATTGTGGAGGTAGACATTTCAGAATGAAACCATTTACATAACCTTTGGTTTAACCTTTCCAAGCACTTTGGAAATCACTTCAATTCTTCTGGTCTGTGACAGATTTTATATGCTGGACAAAAAGGAGAGCTGAGAAGAGACTTGCCAAATTCTTCAGTAATTCCAGATGCTGAAGTCTCTAGATATTTAAAATTATTAGTAATTGTTAATACAGATTTCAGTTATTTTACTCAATTCTTCAGCCAGAATTTTATTGACTTTACTATTTCACTCAGACAAATTAAATACTACCCTTTACTAGTAGTGAATATTCCTACTTTTTTCTTACAAACATTAGAATTAAAAGTGAAGGAATTCTTATAAATAGCTCTTTCTGCTGCCCTGGTTCAGAAAGTATCTCTCACAATAGCTTAATAATGGGTAATTTCTCAGATATTGATGTTGGCTTTAGCAAATAACCTACAATCTTTGGTATATTTTTCCCAGTGATTTCAGAAATATTTTTAGGATAATGCTACAGAAAAGACAGAGCATACTCACTAGCAACCACCTAAATATTACAGTAATTCCTCTGTTCCACCTTTGGTTACACCCCCATTTTGTCAATAGATATACTTAGATATAAAATTACAGCCTGCTCATCTGAACAGGTTTTTCTTTTCCTTCTTTGTTTCCTCTCTCAGCTGATCTGCTACTACTACTGCTCCTAGTTTTCACTTTCTGAGCATTTGCCATTCATGGCTTTATGTACCAGTAAAACTATGGTTTTTTAGTAGTTTTAGACTTTAAAAATACAGCTGCAATGAACCAAGTCCTCTGGAACATATTTAAAGGTAATATGTAGCCATCAGAGAAGGAACTTCTAACTTATGTACTGAGTTATTTGCATAAATCAAAAACTAAACACTTGCCTCACAGCATTACTTTTATAATCGGTGAAAAGATACAAGAGAATACACTAACTATTTCTTCAGATTATAAAGCAAAAGGATTGAGAAATCCTTCACAGAAACACAGGGAGGCATATAGCTCAGTTTAGAAGCTGAATTGCTTCTTTAAAATACTAAATCCTTGGTGAGGGGAGGGGAATTAACATTTAAGCCATAGTAACTTAAAATGCTCCTCTATAAACCTGAAGACAGAATTACTCTATTTCTCAAGGCTGCGAAAAAATAGTTAGAGAGGGAAAATATTTTCAAACAATATTAAAAAAAAATTTAAATTAAATTTTGGTGACATAGGTCCAGATATAATCAAAATTAAAGCTACAAAATAGCATAACTATATAGTACCTGTAATGCCATAAAAGTAGACTTATTGCAAAATTAATAGCAATAAAGTAAAACTGATATAGAAAGAGACCATACCACGACATATTTATCCCAGATCACATATTCAAATACCCTTGATGACTTGAAGGAACAAACATGACACAGCTAAGATTATATCACAAATGAAAAATAGAAGTGGGATTTAAAAGGATATTGCAAATAATGAATAAAATAAATCACTATCCAAAATCAGTTTTGAAGTGTTTCCTATCATCAAGACCAAAAAAAGTGATAAAACCATGAAAGGTATGCAATTGTCTCATGAAGATAAATATGGGAATTTTTAAAAGCCCAGAAAGGAGCTTTAGCAGAAATACACTGTCGGCTGGTGTCAACAAGACTAGAACAGCTTTTCTCAGCAGTACATTGCTTCTTTCTGATGCCTTTAACAAATGTACATGTTTTTGATTTCCACCGACTTATATGGTTAATAAAGGGTTTTTCCTAATTCTTCATCTTCTAACATTTTAGCTATAGACAATATCATTAAAGGCAAGACTGCAGAATTTTTTTTTTGTATTATCACCTCCTTAGAGAAGGAAGAACTTATGTGATTATGCTTTTACATTATGGTAACAGACTACTTACTTGATTGTAAGACAGAAATATTCCTGGTTCAAACTGTGATTATAATTCTTTCCTACTAATAGTTGCATTGCAAGCTGAACAATTTGATAGAACTTATACTCGCCTTATTTTCAGGAGAAGAATCTCAATTCTATTACAGTAGCACAGCCAGAAATTATTACCTACAGGTCAAGGGACTGCTTGCTATACTCTTATACTGATATCCTTAAGCGGTTCAAGAGACACTCTGGGATAATTAGATTCAGTCTCTCTTAAATAAAAATGGGGCTTCCAGAGGGAGCCAAAACATATGTTCATTTCTTTTTGGAGTAAAATTGAAGAAGACTCTGCATTTCATATTAAAAATTACTCCTACTGGTAGGAGTTTCTTCTTGGAGATCAGCATTAATAGGGGACAGTTATGTAATTCATAAAGACTACAAATCAAAACAGAGAGATCAGACCATTTTTTCATTTCTGTACTATTCATCTGCATCATTTATCTGCATCTTAAACCTTTCTTCATTTTAAATATAAACAAACTTGCTTTTTTTTTTTCCTTCTTGTTAAAAAAAATGCAAACTAGTGAAAAGGAAATGTTAATGGAGAAAAAAGTATCCTATGAAAATAAAAGAGCAAGAGAGGAAACACACGGAAAGCTAAAGCATATGAGGGTAAAATCTGTGGTCTCATAAACATCCTGTAGTCTCCCTGCACAAACACACTCTGGTAATGGTTCATCAAATGCTTATGTGCATGAGGAATTCCTACTGGATATAATGAGTCTTACATGAAAAGCACTTACCTCTCTGACAAGAAAACCATCACTGAATTGAGATGTAATGCTTAAACACAGCAGGGGAAAAAAAGAAAATAAACTTTGATATGAGTATTGGGTCAACACTTTCAATAGCTCTTTAGCAAGTGCCAAAGAACTGAAGCAGACTGAGCAAATAAAAATATAGAGAAAGACAAACACCATTAACTTGACTCGAACTCCATCTACAGAGAGAATATTGTTAGCCTGGTTCTCACAGATTATCGGCAGATGCATAGGGCTGAATCCAGTCCATTCCTAATTAAGAGGCTTTAGAAGCTTCTCAGTTGAGCCTTCTCAATTTTGTGACAAATACCAAGGTATATAACCTATTAGGAAAAAATCAATTGCTTTTATAAGCAACTGAAGAAAACATTTCCTTCCTCAGTTGATATGTAAGTTAGTTTGAGCCATATTGGACCTTAAATCACAACTATATACAGAGAAACCACTTCACTTATTCGATATTTTGCCCAGTCCTTCCAAGGTTTTTCTGTGCTTTTTTGTTTATCAATGTCAAATGTTCTGATTTAATTCAGAGTATTTTTATTATATATCTGGCAAAAAATGAGTACTTTTGTAACAGTAAATTGCAATTAGTTTACCCATTCCTTAAAATTTAAAGGTAGATGTTCATTCTCATTTACTTAATTCTATGAGACTTTGTGTACCTAACCAAAGGCTCTTTTAAAATTATGAAAATACTGAGATGTATTCATTTTATTAATGGCAATTAGGTTACAGGCCAGACACCACAGCTCCAGACCATCGCAGTGCAGTTGGCAGCTGTTTCACAGCAGAGAGTGCTTTCCTTCCTCTCCTGCATCACATACCATACACATAAACATAAACAGCCTTCAAAATCAACAGGGTTGACTCTTCAGCTTGATTTTTGTGCAGTTCGATGGCACATCATGAATATGTAACTACCAGTATTCAACAGATGAATGCAATCCCTAAATATCTCTCTCCATTTGAGCATACCTTCCATTGGAGGGAGCAAGATAAAAAAATATGCTGTGGATTTCCACGCCTCTCCATACGAACTGAGCAAGCACCCTGTGGTGACAGCAGCTGCTGCTCTCTGCTGTAATGGATATAGGCTTGGAAACACTGCTGGAGACAGGACTACATCTGTGGTCCCTAGAATTTTAACATCTTCAAACGCACATTCCCTTGCTCTACCAACAGCCTGATATGAGTCCTTTGAAAACCTGTTGTGCTGTCCTCCAAGAACAGACCACCTCTACATTTGCACTGCGGCTGTGCTCACCATGAGGGCTTGTATCCATTCCACTGTACTTACAAGTGTTGAAGTGAAGAGTGGATTTCAGCAACCGGGTCTCCTAAAAAATACATTAATCTGTGTTTTACTTAAAAGTGCTGAGGAGAAAATACATCCATGTGTTAAAGAGCAGAGTTGCACCTCAGGCACAGGGTAGCTCCATCACAATGTCATTAGAGACACAGAACCAGAGCAACATATGCCCACTGCCCTTGCAACTATCTCTCTGGCTTCTGTCTCAGGCATTTTCCCAGACTGGTTCCATTGTTTTGGAACACCTCCGTCATGGATCTTGTTATACAGTAACATTATCTTTCATTTTCACCTGGTAACTTTAGCTTCCTCCATGACAAGTTTGTCTTCCAAACTCCCCTACAATAAACAGTCTTCTGTATAAGCTTCCAAGCCTTGCCAAATCTTTCGTTTCCTTTGGAAGACTCCCAGGACACAAATAATGCTGAATGAGAAGCAGTGAAGTCTGTGTTTACTGAAGGATATAAAAAAATATAGTTTGACTAAACATTCTAGAACTAGGGAAACAATGTGTACATATCAATGAAGCCAAATCTCTTATTTTATTTATATTTTTATTATTTGCATTTTCTATTAGTCATTTCACACCCATTTCTCATTAAAAAGGTATTCCATTTCAAGTCTTAGTGGCTTCACCTAAATTTTGTGGCTGCAAGATCCCAGAAACTGTTTTTGACAGCGTTAGTGAGCCCCCCAGCAGCACAAAACAGACCTTAACTTCATACTTGTTCACTAATTTGGTCATTGTGAGAAAAACACATTTCTTTCTTTGCCTTTGGGAAAGGGATTCATAAAGACATGGTTTAAAAAGCAGTTTAACCATCTTACAAAAATAACTCTTAAGTGTAAAAACAGGGAGATTAGGCTGTAAGAAAGAAAGGCAAAGGACATCAGAGAGAGAAAAAAAACAAGTTTAAAGACAGACATTTGAAAACTTTCATTTGTCTTCACTTGACCAAAAGTACACCATGAATCAACAATGCAAACTCTCTCAGCCATATTCTTCCTGTATCTGCTGCAGTAAAGCAGCTTAGCCTTTCCTCCATGTTGGCTGCTGTTTACATAATCAATTCTGACTCTGTTATTTAATGATGTGAAATACAAACATTTCTTTATCAACTCATTTTGCTAAATATTCTGCCTAATTAATCTCTCTCCAACACCACATATTACTTTCTCTCTGTTTTTAAACACAAGTTTTCATAGCAAATGTTACAAGAGGATGACAAGGGCAATTATCACTAGAACAAAGCAGAACAAAGCTATGGTAATGAGAGGAACTGCAGTTCATTCACTGAGGTTCTGGCAGTGATGAAAGGAGTAAACTTAGCCTACCTTTATTTTATAGATAACAAAGCAATTACAGCATGTAAAGTAATACAGAAAAAATAATAATTTACGGGAAAACCAAGAGAACAGAAGACTCTGAAAAATWCAAAGAAATGCACACTTGTATAAAAAATAATTCGCTTTATCAAAATTTTTATGAATAAGTGACATATAAGAAGTATTGGGATGCATAGCAAAGAAAACCACCTTTACAAAAGGAAACACTGTTAACTGGGAGAAAAGCAAAACAAACCCCCCCAAAAAAAACAAACAAAAAAAACAAACAAAAAAAAACCCAGAAAAAACCAAAAATATATGGTGAAAAAAAAAACCACAAAAAAAGAATCATAGGAATAAACAGAAGTGCTTTATTGAATTCTGCAAAAGGGTAGCATATTTTGTTATTGTAAAATTTATCCACAAAAAGCAAAATGTTGTTTGAGTAGGGGAAACACCATGATCCAGGGGCATCCCACACACATTACAAGGAAAAGACACATAACTTTAGAATGGTGCATTAAGGCCACTTTGGTTGGTTGGTATAGATCATGATAAATTAAAAGTACCATTGCACCTGTTGTTCTGTAGTTGGCACTCAGGATCTGTCAGAAAGGTAAATTTAAATTTCCCCTTTCTTCCTGCTCCACAGTGCCTTTGAATGAAGTTCAGGAATGGAAAACCTGACAATGTATGAGCTGGAAGGCTCAGATAGGGTTCCTATGCTGCCCCTCCTGCAAACTGACCACCCATAGGCACCTCCACCAGATGTAAATGCTAGCAATAAAAATAGGTTGCACATTCACATCATGTCATCTTGTCCTCTGATTTCAGCAATTTCACCTGCCTTACAACAGAAAACAAATAAGTGAAAGCCTTAGTCAGGAAAAAACTTCTGCACTAGAAATTCAGTCAGATTAATCTGAAAGCCATAAAACACCACATTAAAATCCAACATTTCCTAAGCCCATGTTTTGGCAGCACAGCATGGCTTAAAAGCAAATTAAGAACATGTAAAAAAAAATCTGAGGCTCAAAAAGGATGAGTGCCTGGCTCAGACTTGTGAAGTGAGTAACCAAGACAGCCTCAGGTCCTGCTTGTGCAATCTACTGCCCTGCTCTGCACCCACTTCAAGTACATTTGTGGCAGCCTCTCTCGGATTTTCAATATCTGTCAAAATAAAAGATCCTTTCATTGCCTTCTTCTGGGCTAGAATTGCCCATCCTTGCCTACAAGGAATTTCCTATGAATTCAAAGCTGGTCAGTGGTACCTTCTGGAAGACAGATGCACAGATGTGTTTCTTCCTTATCTCCCTGCACACAGTTCAGCATGAGCATCTACAGCCTGGGAAGCAGCATTAACCCCATGTGCTAGGTTAAGGAGCTGAGGCTTTCAGCAGTACTCCAGCAGATTAGGAGCAAAACTGCCAAGCGACGTGGGTTTCCATCCTCTTTCTCAACTTGTTTTCTTGCAGAGCACAACCTCTACAAGTCTCAATTCTCACACTTGAAAAAGTCAGATAATTACACCTCTGTACCTCACGGGGACTCTGTGAAGTTTAAATTAATAATGTTTGCCAAGTGCTATGTAAGTGCAAAGAATTATTAAGGTCACTCAGCATCAAAAAGGGGACCAGAGCCCAGGGTTTTATGGTTCTTGGCCCCATATATAAAACACAAGACTTTCCACTCAAGCATTTGTATTAAATAAATCCGGGGCTTCACTTCTTTACTATTTAATATGTGAAATGTCTAGACAGCTGTTCATTCCAAAACTGATTTCTACAAAACACATACATTTTTACAAAGCAAAATTGCACTCTTTTGGGCTGCCTAACTACTCACTAAGACATTTCCTGGCAGGTTAAATAAGAATTTTCCTCCAGCAGTTCTATCCCACAAAAAAAAAATATTTTTTCTAAGACATTAAATAAGAATAAACACAATAATAAAAGGATAGTTCTTCTAAGTAGATAACAGATGGAAGCTTGTTTTTATTTACAAACCATTTTAGGAATATACCTATTTGTTTTCTCTTTAGTCTTCAGTTCAAAAAATTTTGGTTTTTATTGGGTGGAAAGATGAATGCAGGACTTTTCTGTGTTTATATTCATGCAAGCACTTGGTCTTAGGAAAAAATCCAACTCATTAACAATCCTTAACTTCAAATTATGTCATTATAAAGAGGATTTAAACACAGTATAAGTATGCCCTTAATAACATCTTGGCCCATTCATTTGGGAGGCTCTTGGGGAAACACAAAGCTCAGGACCAATTTGTCGTTCACACTGGCTCAGCACTAAGGAGTGGAACTGTACATAGCTTTAGGATTACAAGACAAGATGATGGAAGCAGTTGCTGTTCTTCCAGACACACCAATGACAAGTAATTGTTCTCTGGAATATGGTTTAAGGACTAGTAAAATGCTTCTTATTATCCCTTTCAGTCACACTAAGAACAAGAGTCTCCAAAACACATTCAGTTCACTCCTTTCCATGGGCTGGGTAGGGGAGATAAACTGTGAGTGCACTTTAAAAAACAATCTCTCATTGACAAGGGATAATATTTTAAAACAATGACTCTCTGTAATATCTTTTCCATCCCACTGGAATCCAGTAAAATTTGCAAATGTCAGACAGCCAGGATAAATTTTCTGCAAAGTAAATTGATTTCATATTTTAGCATTTCTGTAAAAGAAATAGGAAGCATGGCTGGAAGTTCACAAATGAGATAACCCTCACAACTTCACCCAGACTCTGCAATATGCAAACCCAGGTTTTATTCTAAGCTCCTTTTCTGGCATAGAACAATACATGACAGTGATTTTAAAATAAAAGACATCTTTTTTGTTTCCTTTTTTGTTTGTTTGCTTGTTTTGTTCTGTGGGTGGGTTAGCATGAGGTTTGAGTGGTGCTTTCCCCAACTCTCACTGCTATTCCCAATTATAGTTTTAATTTTGAAGCTATAAGGTCATACAAATGAAAAAGGAGCTAAGATTGACATTAGACAGGACAACAACAGGATATTTCTTCAGAATTTAAAGTCACAAAAGATATCACACTAGTAGTGTTAAAGTATGTGCAAACTTCTCATAAATAAGACAGCACATGAAAATTTCTGGCATCACTGTAGGATTTAGACACTAAAACTAAGATTTACTTTTACATTCCTTTCATTGCCAAAATTATGGAATGTTTAGAGTTGGAAGGGACCATAAAGATCACGTTGTCCCAACCCCCACTGTGAAGGGCAGGGATATCTCCCACTAGAACAGGTTGCTTTTAAAGCCTTATCAAACCTCCCATGAACACTGCCAGGGCTGGGACATCCACAACATCCTGGACAACCTGTTCCAGCGCCTCACCACCCTCACAGTGAAGAATTTCTTCCTAATATCTAGCTTCTTTCAATTCGTACCCATAATTCCTTGTCCTATGATTACAGATCCTGGTGAAGAGTCCTTCTCCAGCTGCCCTGGACATGCCTCCTGTTACTGGGAGGTTGCTGCAAGGTCACCACACAACCTTCTCCTCTCCAGGCTGAACAGCCCCAACTTTCCCAGCCTGGTTCTGTAGGGGATGTGCTCCAGCCCTCTGAGCAACTTTGTGGCCTCCTCTGGACCTGTTCCAACAGGTCCATGTCCTTCCTGTGCTGGGACCCCAGAGCTGGATGCAGGTTTCTGGGTGGGCTCTCACCGGAGCAGAGCAGAGCAGAGGGGCCGAATCCCCTCCCTCATCCTGCTGGCCAGGATGCTGCTTTGGATGCAGCCCAGGACACATTTGGCTTTCTAGGCTGTGAGTGCCCATGGCTGGGTCATGTTGAGTTTTCCATCAACCATCATCTCCAAGTCTTTCCCCACAGGGCTGCTCTCAGTCCCATCCACACCCAACCTGTGGATGTGTCTGGGATTGCTATGACCCAGGTGTAGTACATTGTGCTTTAATTTAATACACTTATAAAAATAGGTAATAAATATTTAAACAGAAGACTCCATCTGGAAAACAATAATATTACTAATATTTTTGGGCCAAATGTTTACTTTAAAGAAAAATGCACAGAAAAAAGGTTATCCTAGAACTTGCTCTTTCACCAATAGTTTTATAAATGAATCAGCAGCAGCTGGTGGGAAACTTAAATTAATTTGAAAATGAGAATGTAAAAATATACACATCTCGGCTTAAACCAACTCTACTGGAATTAAAATTTTGCTAGCATTGTATCCAGGTTGTCCTTGTTGATGAAATATAAAGCTGTATTATTTTCTATGAAGAAGGAAGGAAGGAAGGAAGGAAGGAAGGAAGGAAGGAAGGAAGGAAGGAAGGAAGGAAGGAAGGAAGGAAGGAAGGAAGGAAGGAAGGAAGGAAAGAAGGAAGGAAGGAAGGAAGGAAGGACAATAATTTAAAGTGAAACCTCTACATCCATCTTTGAAACAGAGTTTGTGATGAAGACAGCCATTTGAAATTGTTTTGGCTTGCAAGACTAAAGACATTAGAAGGAATATCTCATATATTTTTGATTAAGAACAATACCATTATTCAAAGATTCAACTTCACATTTCTGTTCACTTTTTAAGTTAGGTGGGAAAGTTCTCTCAAAAACCAAATCCATACACAGTCCTCAACCCTTCTAGACTGACAGTGGATGAATATTTCCCATATTGTAGCTTTCCTTTAAGAGGCAGAATGACCTGGTTTTGAAGTGGTGAGAGGGGAAAACCATTCAAGGTCTATCTGATTAACCAGATACGTTACAGTGAATATGTTTTTCAGCTGCAGAGATGGAGTGAAATTCAAAACTCCTTGTGGTACATTTTTTCTTCCTGAACTTCTCTGATTTCACCCCCAAACATGTATGCTTCAACTCTGCAAAGTGAATGTAAATTATTTGATAATGTCACAGTAAAATAAAAGCTACATGCTCGAAATCAGCTTGGTGAAAATAAAAAGTGCCACACACAGCAATGCCTGACATGTTGTGCTCATCACTCTATCAGTCCCAGGGAGCCTGTCTTTAAACGAGGAAGCATTTCAGTTTCAGTGCATTGTCTGGTTCCTGTCTCCTTCCACATTCCATATGTCAGCTCTGTAACTATTACTTGAGCTAATCTAAAAGAAATAACCTACCTATTCAGGAGAAGTCTGAACATTTCATGTAAGATTACATTTCTTCCTTTCCATGTCAGGAGCAATAAGCAAAACTCAATACCTTGAGCAAAGAAACGATAATTCAAAGAGAAATAAAATACTCTTGACATTTTAACAATAACAACTTATTAATATAATTCACTTCGGTTGAAAGAAAGTAGAATACATTTACAATGCAACTGAATAAAGGTTAAGTGTATTTTGTGTTTTGCTCTGCATTAAATATAAATATCTGTCATATCAAATCCTAGACTAGTTGTAAGCACTCTCTTAAAATCCATGTTTCTAGAAGTAAAGAAAGCAATTTAAAATACCATTTTTACAAATTACAAAATCCCAATCAGGCAAACCCCATATGGAATAGCTCAAAAAATCTAACAGAGCTATTCTGAGCAGAGTTCTCCACACACTGGGAACATCACAATCTCTGATACAATTGGTGCTATTGAGATACAGCACCCTTAAAGCATCTCACTTAGGATCAGTTTCACAAAATAAAGGAATATAAAGCAGACTTGTGTCTTCCTTTTCCTTGATTGTTTCATGCTAACCCCCTTCCATACTCCCCTCTATGAAAATAATATATTTTTATATAATAAAATATTTAACCAATTTAAAAAACACTAGAGATTTCTTCATAAGACTTTTTCAAGGTATCTGCTGTATTATAAAAGTACAAAACAAAATCCAAACATAAATAGTAACAAATCCAATGTCATTCTCTCACTCTTGTTAATTTATAAGAGCAGTCAGGCTGAAGAAAAAATTGATTTCTGAAGGTAGCATTGGCTTCTCTACATTTGGAATCAAAGACTGAAGCTGCCAGAATTGTCCACTTCCACCAGTGGCATCTTTGCTCTTTCCTGGGACATTTTCAAGTCAGCATTTGAAATGCCTTTCCTTTCCTGTAAAATTTAGGTCAAACACTCTAACCCAAAGGTAAGAATCTTTGAAAGGTAAGGGGAGTAATGGGCTCTAGGCTGGCTTCCCACTACATTTTTTTAAATGGACCACTAGTGGTAAAATAGTTCTGTTCTAAAACTAGGAGATACAGCCTGTCACCACTAGCAAGAGTCTCACTATTTTAAAACAAAACCCAAATAATGAAAAACAAATGCCCTAACTTTTGGGGATTTTACACCATACAGGATTTGGCGATACAGAGGCTCCTCCCCAACCCCCCTCCCCTTAGGATGGATACTCCAGCCAGTAAAGTTCTTCACAGACAAGAACCAAACTCCACTTTCCACTATTTGTGTTACAATGCTTAGAAATATGTACAAGGTTTCCTACATAGATACCAGCTACTGAATAAATTACCTCCGTTCCCTATATCCTAATCAGCCACTAACAAACAAGCAGGTGTAACAGAATAAAGGGTATTTGTCAGGAGCATTTCTGTTTTTCTAATATATTTTCCTTCAAAAGCTCAAAAGGTAAAGCACTTGGCAGATGTGGTGTGCAAAAAATGCTTTACAGAAGTTGGGAACTCTCAGAGTCGGAGAAAGGACACATGAAAGATTTGCATGTATTCTTCATTTGAAGGGAATTAAATGGAGAAAGCTGAGGAAGAAAATAGACAAGGAACAACAACAACAAATGGATGCAGAGGGTAAAGAAGAATTAAAACAAAAAAAATTAATGAGAAGTTCAGCTGCAAATCAATGCAGTATAAAATTATACAAAGGTAATTAGAAGAGCATGTTTAGTCTGTGAATGGCACATACAGTTTATTTGAAAACATAGTTTTCACATTAGAAAGGCAATTCCAGCATCAATAACAGATACACACTTACTTACTGTACTGCTGCGAGAAAACATATATTTACAGCAAGGTGAAGGTTATATTTAAGGCAAGGAGTGCAGCCAGATCTTGCAAAGGACATATGCATCTTGTGTGATGCAGCTCTAAGCAAAGTAGAAAATTGTGACATTGATGATATTTGCAAGGTTTCTAGCTCTGTTCAGAAAACATCTGCACAAACCAGCTGCACAAGGACAATGCCAAAGAGTAAGGAGAAAACAAGCCAGTAAATTTTTCCTTTTAAATCTGTGATGACAAACTCAAAGGCTGCTGAACAGTCACTTTTTACTGGGAAAAAGACACATAAAACTTCTGCAATGAGAGTAAAAGTGGATAGTGGAAGGAATACAGAAGTCTAATAACATGAAAGAATACATATAAGAAAAGTAAATTCAGTGAGGAATTCAACAAGTTGATTAAAGTAGGCATCAATTTAGATGAAGGATCTTCAGCTCCATGTCCACCTCTACTGCTTCCTCTGAAGTAAAAACACAAAAACTGAAAACAAATCCAGCTCACTTCTCTACCACAGAAGGAGGACAGGCTACCCGTGAGTACAGCAGCTTTCTGCACGGATGGCACAGGAGTCGTGGAGCAGCAGGAAGTCTGCAAGAGAAGGAAGTATGAAAAGGTGTACTTAGATATTCCTCACTCTTCAGGCCTCTTCTATAGGGAATGACCTCTGTACCTTTTTGGCCTCAAAGTGGGCATTAAACTCTGCATTTGTTAAAAGTCCTATGACTAAAAAAATGATCAAACACTAGCACATGTTAAGCAGTTACAGCTGAGACAGCATATTTTCTTTCACATTTACCTACAAAGAGAATTTAAATAATAAACAGCAATGTGGCAGTTTAACACTTGCTGTGAAGATTAAGGGGATGACCACAATTTCCTTCCCACTCATCTGGGACTCTGGGCTTTGGGCTAGTTAGTTCTATCACAGTCATGCTGTGAAGTTACTTTCAACTCCATTGAGAGATTTTGGTTGAAAGAAAATATCTTGAAGAATAAAATAGTTCTTTAAAATTAGTAAATAAAAGGCTTTAAATAAAAACGCACACCTTTAGTTATTGCAAATCAATAGATAGAGCTCTAACATGACTTCACAAGGAATTTGAGATCTAAGAAATTACTTATAAAATTTTTCTAAAATACTTTTTTCTTTAAAGAAGCATCTATAAAAGAATTCCAAAAATCATATTAGTTATATTCACTATTCATATAATCTCCAAGTGTATATTCAAGAAAGACTTTCCTTCAAGTGCTTCACACTCAATACATGAAAAATTTCATTTTTAGGAAAGCACAATGGTATTCAAGCCCAAAATCTGTTAAAGATAGTGTTTTGTTGAGTGGGAGAAATGAAATGGCAGTCAGTGTGCACAGCTGGTTACAGGAAAGACATCCAAGAAAGATCTTTCTGACTCAAATAGTTTAAAATGTTTCCTGCTTCCTCTTCAACTAAACAGGTTAAATGTTCTGAAGTAAGCCTGATGTACCAAAGCAGGTTCATAAGTACTTTGGATGATACAATTAAAAGTGACATTAGCAAATAAAACCACTCCGGTAACTAGAAAAGAAGAGCTACTACTAACTTCTAAGAGAATGATGAAGAAAAGTAATAGTTTCATCACAATTTTGCCATTTTTCTTATACAGAAATAATAGGGGTAAGAGAACACAAAAAAAAACCCAACATTAACATTTTAATAAACTACAATTGTATTTTAAATTGTGTTCTCCTGTTTAGAACCTCTGCATATTTCATTTAAGGAGTGGCAAGAGATCCGGACGATGAAAACACATCTGGAGTTTGCATTGTCAAAACAATATATTTTCTTGAAAACATATTTATATGAAAACTGTAAAGCTTACATTCAAACTCAGATATATCAAAGTTATATAAAAGAGGACAGCACTTTTGCTACAAGTATTTCAATTGATCATTTGGTCTGTATCAGCTCACAAACGCTGAATCATGTTCACAAGAGAAATCCAACCAGCTACTGTGTTCTATGTATGGGCTGAATCAGCGTTATCAGATTAAAGTAAAGAGACTGGCCCAGACCTGAGCGCAGATCAAGAACAGAATCTGTTTCTTATCGTACTTCATTGTAAACCATTTGTTGACTTTTGTTTGATGAGTTACCTCTAAGGCATGAAAGAGCTAAACCATGAATACTACCAGCTTGTAATTTCTTTTTCTTGAATCTCCAAAAGCATAAACAATTATATTGAAAGCTTTCCATAATGCAGTAAAAATGTTCTACAAGAGTCACTATTATCGAAGACAAACCACTGCTGCTAATGACTTTAACACTACCTAGTGTTATATATTATCATCATCATGTGTCCTGTTTGCTAGGAGGTAGACTGCATCAGTTCACCCAGAAAGCACTCAACAAAAACATACTGGGTTCTCCCAGAAAAAGTGGGTGTACACTTTATTTTAGGATGTTCATACCAGGAGTAGGGTATCATAACTCAGGCTAGCATGTCATTGCTAACCTCAAACCAGTTCATTGACAGTTTTACCAGCAAAATATTAACAGCTGGCTAAAAAAGTGAGCTGAAGACATGTTCTCCTGGAAGAGGGAACAAGAGCAAGCCGGTGCTTTGCCCTGTAAGGTTACAGCTAAGCAGTTAGCTTTACATTAGGATGGTGTCTGCAGCAGACACAGTGACACTCCTGACTGCTCACAAAATGTATCCTGGAAGATCACACAAACTTAAAACAGGACTGATGATAGACAATGTATTTGCTTATTTTAAGAAACAGAACAGAAAAAAAGCACTAAATCTTGGACACCAAGGAGAACGTGGACCCACAGATTTTAGTATCTGAGTGTCCTGGTTATAAAAAGAAGTGAGTCATTTTAAGGAGTTCCTTTAAAATGTTTAAAATGTACTGCATGAAAGAAACAGCCCAGTTTAGGACCACTACAATGTCAAGATCCATCAGGAAGGAGAAAAAGAGAGAAAGGGAGAAAAGGAGGAAGGAAAGTGGAGAGCGGAAGGGGTGTGAAGAAAGAGGATAGTTATAGAATCTGCTAGGCTAACTAAAAACCAAGCAAAAATCCAGAACATTTTATGAAATACGTAAACCACCTATGAGGTTTCCTGTTCAAGCCCGCCAAATTTTGGAGCCCAACCCAAACTCTTGTTTTCTTGATCTTTGATGGGTTGAGCACTACAATTTATCAAAATTCTGAAGGACATACTCCCCTGAATGCAAAGACTTAGTCTACAGGAACGAAAATAACTAAAACAGCCTGCACACTTAAAAAAGAAAACTCTCTCCTCATCACAACTTATTAACTAGAAATAAAGTGTCCGAACCCTGGAAAAATCAGCAAATAACTGTTTTCCTGCTTTCCAAAACCAGCCCCAGTATTACAGAACTTCAGATGTTGAAGTCACCAGTCAAAACAACTTTCTTAGCCAATTTTAGTCAAATTGACGAGACATCTCATTTTTCTTTCTTTCTTTTTCCAAGACAGTCATTTTGGAATCTGTCAATGACAGATGCTGTAACCATCCTTCAGACCGAGTTAAGCACTGTTAGTTATACGGATTTAATATATAACGTATTCAAAAGCAGTGTGTTGAAAACATTCTTCCAAATCATTGGCTGCTAATGAAATATCAGCTCATCCACATTAAATTATATCATATTATGGTGCTGCTTCACCTCCTCACAATGTTATTCTCTGCTGAGAGATCAAGGATGCTGCCAATCCCATGCCCTTTAATCAAATCTGAATGCTCAAATGTTTTATCTGGCTTCTACTTGCAGGTCTGGCCTTGCACACAGTCCTATTTAACTCCTGTGTGGTTTCTATAAAGTCTGACAGGATGTCTTGGCACGATTACAGTTCCTATATGTGCTGAAGTTATTACTGTGGTATTAGAAAATGTGTTGTCAACCAGGAATTAACAAACCAACTAAGATAAAATAACTGTAATCCTGCACCTTCATTAAAACTGGATTCAAACTGTGATTATCAAAGAGAAGGAAATATGGGTTTGCAGCTAATGCCACAGCTATGTGCTGAAGGCTTCAATTCCTGGTACTCTGAAGGATTTCTTGCTTGATCTGGAGCTGTGCCTCTTGGAGCTGTGAGGTTGTAAGCACTTGTTAAAACATCTGGTCACGTTTGCAGATCCTCCAAAAGGTCCTTGCATATCACTGACTTTCAATATTGTACAAGGATGAAAGCTAGCATTTTTTTAAAACTTCAACACATACATATCTGCACCTCCAGAAGACTATATACCTTGGAAACATTGAAGGCTGTATGTCTTCATCATTTTTCATCTGTAAATTTGGGATATCTTTGATAAATACATTTCACTGCAGTGTTTAGAAAATAATTTTATCTAATTATCAGGGTCCCTTATTGTTCTATGCTCCTAAGATATGACTGCTCCACATGCTCAACTTATAGCAGAAGTAATTTCCTTCGTTTAGCAAAAAAAAGGTTACAAAAAAATCGGAGTACAAAGCAGTTAGCCATGGAGGTAGATCTTAAAGACTAGTGAATTAAACTGGGAGAGAGAATGATAGTATCACCTCTTAAAATGTCTGAAAGAGACATCAAAAGCACCTTAACTGATGATGGGGATTGACTGAAAACCAGAATGGCCAACAGAGCTCCAAAGGCACTTTCAGTTTTGGACCTATCTCTAGAGCTGTCAAATTGAAGAAATAGTGAGAATAAGGAAAAGATAAGGAAAGAATGGATATTGAATGAAAGCAAAAAGAGAAATATCTTTACTGAATTCAGTTTTCAAATTATTAAAGTGAAAACCTCATCAACTTTTTTGTGTTGGGCAAGCAGACACAACTACATTGTATACCCAAATTCTACTTCATTCTTAGTAAAAACAACAGGTCTCAGTTTTCAGCAATCTGTATCTTGGGGATGCCTGTCTTTTTATTTAATAGCCTGGTGGTTTTTTACTCTCCTATCAAGCAGTGCAGCTGCTTCATGGATGCCTGTAAGCCACAGCACCCCATGGCAAGGATTTACAAAGCTTGATTGATGTGATGAATGCCTGTTCGAGAGGGTAAGCCGGGGACACGTGCACCACCTTGGTTGTGTCATTTGCTTTGCTAGTCCTTGGGATCTCGAAGGTTAGGCAAAATCTGTTCTTTCATTTCTCCAAGTGGCATGAAGGACCTTGTAGGTCCCTCCTAGCAAACCTTTCTCCACTTGTCCCCAGACTAAAGAGACGTTGTTTTTCTAGTAACCCCTTAGGCAGATACTGTCTACCCATGATCATCTGTTTTTCTCCTTCTGGCTCAGCCTTTTTGCACACAGGTCCAGAATTACTCACAGCATCAAAATATTTCTGTCCCATGGATTTACACTGAGGCATATCACTCTTCTCTGGTTTTGGTCACTATCTTTTTTCTTAAGCAACGCAGTTTTATGAAGTTAAGGCTTCTCACCCCCTATAAATTATTGACCTGAGGTAGAAGCAATAGGAACCCTGCTCTTTGTAACATCACAGCCATCATACTGTCTTCCCACAGGCTGAGTATTAAATTGTCTTTTGTTGCTACCTGTTGTTATGTTGAAATATGTAAATTTTCTAAAAATTAGTGTGGCTTCAGACACTGTACCTGCTTCTAACAAATATTATACAATTCCTCCTTAATATTTGTTAAAATAAGTGGCATCAGAATTACTAGATTGATGAATAGTACCTAGTTACTTCATCATAAGTCAGGAAACTCCTTTGAAAAAAAAAAAGATTTGTTATAATTTTACTACATAAATTCATTACTTCTATTACATGAAACACTAAAATTCTAAATAAAAGACAGTAGAGTGTCAAAAAAGCATTTTTCAAAGAGAAACCTGCAGTTCTGTAGTAAAAGTGACTCAATCAGTTCTCCTGTTCTATTTCGTACCCAAGGCACAACATTCAAAATGAAATTCAACTTTTATTTCCACACCAGAAGTATAACGTGCTGGATTTGTCTGGGGTAGAGTTCATTTTCTTTAGGGCGGTGTTTTGGATTTGTGYTGAGCACAGGGTTGATAATACAGAGATGTTTTTGTAATTGCTCAGCAGGGCTTACACAGAGCCAAGGCCTTTTCTACTGTTTGTTCTTGCATGCTGGTGAGGGAGTTGGGAGTGCATGAGAGGTTGGGAGGAGACACAGCTGGGACAGGTGACCCAAACTGACCAAAGAGATTACCAGACCATGTGACATCATGCTCAGTACATAAAGCTGAGGGGAACATGGAGAAAAGGAGTAGCATTTGGAGTGATGGCATTTGTCTTCTCAAATAAGAGTTACAAATGATGAGGCCCTGCTCTTGTGGGGATGGCTGAACACCTGCCTACCCATGGGAAGTGATGAAATAACTTCTTGTTTTGCTTTGGTTATGCACATGGATACTGTTTTCCTTATTAAACTCTCTATATCACAACTCAGGAGTTTTCCAGCTTTTGCCCTTCCCATTCTCTCCCCAGCCACACTGGCAGGAGAGTAAGCAAGGGCCTTCCTGGGGTGAAACCATGGCATGTGGTTTCCACTAGCAGTTCTCTCATCTCAGTGGTCCTAATCCAGTTAGCAAAATGTGACACATGGATGTAGACATCAGTTTGTAACAATTCTAGACCCCATTATAAAACCCATATCCAGGAAAGATCCCAAAACTCCAGCTCTTTTTGAATGATCTTTCTCAGAAGGAGGAAGATCCATTGTTTTCAGATGCAAAACCTTCCTGGTGTGTTGGAATCCATAAAAATCAGAAGGTTTTAGGAAAGCTAAGAAAGCAGGCCTTAAGCAGAAGTTATGAGAACAGATGCTAAAGCAGCGAAAAAAGTTTTCTAAGCTGTAGTGCAGACGTGAGAAATAGAACAATAAGCCTGTGTTGGGTAACTTTCTAAGTTGCAACAAGTTTATTTAATGTATATTTTAGAAGGTTAAATATGAATAGAGCTCTGTACTTAAGCTTTTATGAATAAGCTATTGTGCTGAGAATAAGCCCTTATTGTTTTAACCAGAATGACGTATGCTTCAGATTATTAGACAGAATTATTGTCAATATGATTTTTCTCTATGTGATTGGCTGAAACTTACTCTGAGACTGTCTTATTCTATGCTGTAACATTAAGTTTCTTTAGCATTCTGTTGAAACAGTGAGATAGTCACATCCTTTTGTCTCCATTGTAAAAACAATGTTATGAGACTGATGTGAAAAATAAACCTCTCAAAGACTGATTCCCGTTGCTCCGTCCTGTTTGTGCCTTGTAAATAAACGGCCGGCGTGCAAATAGTTTTTGACGCCATAATGGCACTGGTGTATCGAATAACATCTGAAGAGACTACAGAAGGCACCAAAGTGCTAATTGAAAACTCTGGAATGAGAGGTGAGCTGGATAACTTTTCCTCAACACAAAGAAAATGGCTATTTTTGACAGAACTGAGTCCCTTAGGTTCAGTGCAGATTTTCCTAATGAAACAAAAAACAAACACTACTCTGATTTTCCCCACTTACAAGGCCTGACTGTAATTTCACAGTGAGATAAGTGCCCGCACATTGAGGGTGGCAGAGCACTGGAACAGGCTGCCCAGGGTGGTCCTGGAGCTTCCCGCACTGGAGATGTTCAAAACTCAGCTGGATTCATTCTTGTGTAACCCTCCCTGCCTTGTTGGGAGGGTTGGACTGGAGGATCTCCAGAGATTGCTTCTAACCCTATTTATTGTTTTGGCATGGCCTAGTTTTTTGGTAGCAGTTTTTAGTTGCAGGGGGGCCACAAAGATGGCTCCTGCGAGAAGCTGCTGGAAGCTTCCACAGTGTCCAGCAGAGCCAATCTCTGATGGCTCTGATGATGGACATGCTGCTGGCCAAAGCAGGGCCAATGAGAGAGGCTAGTATGCCTCTGTGATGACACATTTAAGAAGAAAACCAAAACAAAGTCACAGGTTTTTGCTTCTAGTCAGAGAAGAGGAGGAGGTGAGAACACGTGAAGGAAAAAAGATGGAGACACCAAGGTCAGTGGAGAAGGAGGGGGAGGAGGTGCTCCAGGCACCAGAGCTGAGATTCCTCTGCAGGCTGTGGTCAGACCATGGCAAAGCAGCTGTTCCCTTGCAGCCCCTGGGGATCCATGGGAGATGTAGAGATCCAACCATGGGTCTCCACAGGGGATGCAGAGATCCACCTGCAGCCCCTGGGGATCCATGGGAGAGGTAGAGATCCACTCACAGCCATGGATCTCCACAGGGGATGCAGAGATCCACCTGCAGCCCCTGGGGATCCATGGGGGATGCAGGGATCCATGGGGGATGCAGAGATCCACCTGCAGCCCCTGGGGATCCATGGAGGATGCAGGGATCCATGGGGGATGCAGAGATCCACCTGCAGCCTGTGGAGATCCACGGGGGATGCAGAGATCCACCCACAGCCATGGGGATCCACAGTGGATGCAGAGATCCACCTGCAGCCCCTGGGGATCCATGGGGGATGCAGGGATCCACCTGCAGCCTGTGGAGATCCACGGGGGATGCAGAGATCCACCCACAGCCCGTGGCAGAGGTGCCCATGACAGAGCAGGCGGGTGTCTGGAGGAGGCTGTGATCCAGCAGGAGACTTGGTAGAGAGGGCCCTAGTTCCGGGCTGGAGCAGCCTGGTCTTGGAGGATTGCACCCCATGAAAAAAGTGACCCATGTTGCAGCAGTTTTGGGAGGACTGTCTGCCCAAGGAGGGAGTTCCTGCTGCAGCAGGGGCAGTGTCGCTGCTGTCTGTGAGAGTGGACCCATGCTGGAGAAGTTCATGGAGAACTGTCTCCCATAGGAGGGACCTCATGGCCTGACAGGGGAAGGACTCCTTTCCCAGAGAAGTGGAAAAAAATCTCGGTGATGAACTGACCAAAACTCCCATGCCCTGTCTCCCTGTGCTGTCGGTGGGAAAGAGGGAGGGGCTAGAGGGAAAAAGGTGTTTAAGGGCTTATTTTACTTATCCTGCTCTGATTCTGTTATAGTCATAAATTTCACTTTGCAACTTCAAGTTGAGTCAGTTTTACCCTTAAAGTGTTTTTTTGCTGGTCCTTCTCTCAACTCAGGAATCCTTTGTTAACTTTTTTTCCTTTTCTGTCTTTTGCCCAGCTGTGGCAGGGAAGGGTGAGCAAGCAGCACCCATGGGTGCCTGGCGTTGGGCCACTGTCAAACCATGACACCCTAAAGATTCTGTGATTCCACAATAATGCAAGAGTTAAGTCTGATCCACATTTACAAACATTAAAAATTGGTATATAAATATTCAAAGAAGGTATAGCAGATGATTTTATCCACTGACTACTCCTTTCTAAATTTTGCACTGGAGATCTGAGCTCCATATTACTTTAATGACTGCTTTGATTGTATGTAATATTAAATTTTCGTACTTTTAAAAAATCTTTCTGTCCATAATCAAGCACAAGCCTGTATTTGCTTTTTTATTTAAAGAGGTAAGATCATATCTTTTGGTAAACTTATTATAATGTTTAAATTTTGTTAACTGTGAGTGTCTGTCTTACACAGTACCTTGCAGATTATGAATATTCAAGAGATCTTCTGCTAAGCAATTTCAATTAATCTGTCATGTCACAATCAGAGAAACAGTTTGCATTTTTTACCAGGAAATGGACAGAGTCCCAGATATACATTGCCTGCCAGAATTTATACTTCCCACCACTCAGAGAAGAAATTGTGCAGGATTTACTACCAATGTTGCAATCAGTTTGCAATAAATGTTACTTTGAATTAGATGAGCTTTAATTTACCATGACTTTTGCATCTCTAAGCACCCTGTTGGAGTTCTGCTGTTAATATTAACTGAAGCACGTGGTTCTTTTGTTACTCATTAATGGCCCTATTCAACAGAAATTGAATTTTCACAGCTGCCATGCACTGCAAGCTCCTAAGGCTGGGTACTCAAAGTGCCTAATCCTGATGCTGCTGATAGATTGTCCTTTGTAGAGGGTTACAGCTTTCTTCAGGGCTGCCATACCATCTCAAATGGCCTTCCACAGCCTTCTCATCCAGATCCGGGGAGAAGAACCATATCCAGGTAATGGATGAACTGTTTCTGGAAGTGCTGACACCTGTCCATATTAAAAGGCATTCTCTGGACATTACAGGGCTTTCCAAGTATTTCAGGTCACAAGTGTGATACCAACCTGAAATGAAAATATTGAACTGTATGAAACTTGATGAAAGCACACTTTTTATTGAGTGGCTGACAGGTAATAGGAAAGCACTACAAATTCAATGCTTTCTATCTTCCATTTTGTCAAAGGTTATCAAAATTTACTGTTTCCACAATATGTTTCTTAAGGTGCAAGGTTCCTACTTAACTGAAAATTCTCCAATATTCAGAAAAAGCTGAAGATCTTTTCACAAATACCTAATTTCCATAGCCATTTTACCATTTCATGTTTCATAGTTAATCTGGGGACATGGTACTTTTTTCTTCACGCTAGCATTTCTAATGATGCAGGACATTTCTGCTAAGTATAGGAGCTTAAGATAAATTAATTTGTGATACTTGTTTCTCATGTAACCTGATCTTGACTAAAATTATCAGAACCTCAAAGAAAGCGTTTTGATAAAGCACTTGTCAAAGCATATCTGTAGATATAGCTCTTCATATCTTTTTCTTTGTCAGTCAAGCAGTTTATGTTTGGGTTAGAAAAAGACATTGAATATCAGCTGAGCATCATAATTTCTGGAGATGGAATACTCTGATAAAAGCAGCACCATAAAGAAAGCCTCTCCAGCCTCTCCAACCTGTTTTCTGCCTGTAAATACATTTTGAGCTATCATAAAATCATTGAATCACAGAATGGTTTGGGTTGGAAGGGACTTCAAACGTCATCTTGTTTCAACCTCCCTGCAGTGTGCAAGAACACCTTCCACTAGACAAATTTCTCAACGGCCCATTCAACCTGGCCTTAAACACTTACAGGGATGGGACATCCACAGCTTTTCTGAGCCTGTTGCAGTGCCTCATCACCCTCCCAGCTGAGGAATACATTTGAAGCCACTCACTGTGAAGGGGCTTTGGTCCCATCGATGAAAGGGGCTTTGGTCCCATCGATGCTGGCCTTGAGAGTGTGACTGCCAAGAGAGGCACGTGAATGGTCAGACTGGGAATTTTCCTTAACATCGATGATATAATATCTAATCTAATCTTACTGTCTTTTAGTTACCCCCTAGTTCTGTCACTATATGCCCTTGTAAAAAGCCCCTCTCCAGCTCTCCTGTAGGTTCCTTTCAGGTACTGGGAGGCTGCAATTAGGTACCTCAAAGCCTTCTCTTTTCCCACCAATCTCAGCTCATCCTTTCCTACTGGAGACGTGCTCCATGCCAATTATGAACTTGGGAGCTTTCCTCTGGACTTGTTTCAACAGGTCAATGCCCTCCCTGTGCTGCTCCTTACCACCCATATCCCTCAGGACTGTGAACTCCACCAGAGCAGGATCACTGCAGCCCAGGATGCCTCCCATTTTGATAGCCCCAATTAACTCACCTGTGTTGGTGACCAACAGACTGAGTAACACAACCCCTCCACGGCGCTCTATATTAGCTCTTCCTGTGGGTCAGGAAGTTATTTTCCATGCATTCCAGGAGTTTCCTGAACTCCCTACAGTTTGCTCTGCTATTTCTCCAGTAGACACTGGGATGTCTGAAATCTCCCAGTAGGACAAAAGCCCGTAAGTGTGATCCTTCCTGTAGCTGGAGTAAGAAGGTTTCAGCAATAGGCTACTCTTGGTCAGGGACCTCTAATGACACCAACCATAAGATTCCCTTTGTTGCTTCAGTCTCTGTTTCTTACCCACAGGCTTTTACCTAATCATTATTTTTTTTCAGTTCACAGGTTGTTCTTCAGAGATGGCTCATCACACTCAATGCACCTCTTGAAATAGAGGGCACTCCATCCCTCCTTTCTCCCCTGTGCCTCCTGAACAGCCTCTAGCCTTTGAAAGCTGCACTTCAGTCAGGGGACTCATCCCAACCAGGCCTCAGGAACTGCAGCTAGGACATAGTTTTCCAGCAGCATGGTGGCTTCCAGCTCCTCCTGTTTGTTGCCAACACTGCATGCATTGCTGTAGATGCACGTCAGCTGGGCAACTGGCCATATTGTCTTCCTACAGGTACACCATGTACCTCCTGTCAGATCCTTCTGTGGCGTTTCCCTCTTGGCTCTTGTTACCTCAAGAGTCCCTGGCTCGTCTCCCTAAGACTGCAACTGTGTCTCAGCACACTTGTCTCAGTGTGGTCAGCACTCTGTGACTTCAGAGTCAGCAGCAGAGAGACCTTGCTAGCACAAAGGTGTCCCTCTAACCTTTGCCTCTCATCCTGCAGGGATAAGTCTGACATTGCCCCCCTACTCTTGACAGTTCTAGCTCTGCAAGTGAGATACTAATTTTACCAAGCAAAAAGGCTCCTCCTTCATTGAGAAACATCTGATGTCAGCATGCTGGTGCTTCATAAGCCTTTCTGTTGTCAAAGAACACAACCTCTTTGCAGTGGGGCCATATGTTAATAGACTCAATCTGTCTGTTTCTTCCAATGTTGCTGTCTTCTACTGGAAAAACAGAGGAGAATACGGCTTGTGCCCCAGATTCCTTTAGCCACTGCCCCAAGACCCTTGAAGGCATTTGTGGTCACCCTTGCACTTCATGCTGCCACTTCATCACCCCGTGGAAGAGCAGTAACAGGCAGTGGTCCAACACCCAGCAATTTTCAGCCTGTTGTCTGCTGGTGTTTTACAGACCCTGCCTACCTTAAGGAGGGAGAATGTGCAGTACAAATGTTTTATTTCCATGCTAATAATTAGCAGAGAAAAGTCCCCCCTTTATTTTCTCTTATAACTCCAAGCTCTCAGTCTTGTCAGGATTGCATGCAGGGCTCCTATTATCTCTGAGATAGAAATTCCCTGGAATTTTTTGTCTCCTGCAACTTTGATTTTCTGGTTTTTTTCCAGATATCCACAGCATTCCAATAGTTTTGTAAATTCATGCTAAGAATGTATGTTCAGATAATTGCAGTATTAAAATTACTAGCTATAGGTTAAAATCATAAGGTTATAAAATGTAATAAAATAAACTAAATACAAGTTAAATACACCAGAGACTGTGATTCTTAGCCAGCATGAAAATTCATTACGTTTAGTGGGACTGCTTATAAACTTCAGGACTGATCTACAATGTTTCCAGAATCTACACCAATATTAGTCAGCAAACCACAGAAAGCATGATTTTACAGTCTTTGTAATTAGCATGAATTAAAGGTTAGCAGCACAGGATATACTTTTTTTAATTCAAATATAGCAAAAATCAATATAATTTAGCAGAAAATTGCCGCTAAACTTCATGTTAATTCAATATGTAGGTGTTTTTTTCCAAGTTTTGTTTTGATTTCCTTGGGTAATCCCTACATGTCATACTTATTGACTTTCATATTAAATAGAGAAGTTTAATTAAGACTAAATTGAGCTGGAGGAAAACAAAGGCCCAATATAGTCTCTATTGCATATATACAGAAAGACATCACTATTGTTATTGGTAATAGTTGTTAGTGCTTTTTGTTTCCCACTCTCAGAAAGGTTCATACAACATGCTTAACACTGTCCAGATGGTCATTTATACTGGATTGTAGAATTACAAAATATCTCAGATTGAAAGAGACTCATAAGGGCCAGCAAGTCCAACTCCCTGCTCTTCACAGGGCTACTTAAAATTAAACCATAGGAGCATCATCCTGCTCCTCCTTCAACTCAGTCAGACCTCTGCCCACCTCCCTGGGTAGACTGTTCTAGTGACTGACCATCCTTTGGGTTCAGAACTCTTCTCTCTACAAGATCCCCTCTATCATCAAGGAAGTCCACAGCTCCTCCAAATGTACATTAAGTTAGTTTGATTATGATTCTGAATTTACCTAATTCAGAATCATAATCAAGCTAACAATGTACATTTGATTCCAGCATTCATATAATTTATAAAATATACTAATGAGAACTGGCCCTAAAATTGAGCCCTGTGGAACTACCTATTTCTTGATTTTTCCATGCATTTGAAGTTTTGCGTGTTTATCTAAGTAACCTCTATTAGGTTACTTGCTTTGTGGATTTTAAAAAAATCTTTAATCATCTGTGAAACATTTTCAAATTAAAGACAAACTCACATAAGATAATTTTAGTTCCACAGATTTTTTTTTTATTTAGGATAAAATCTCAAGAAGAATTATTTAAATGCTCAGAAGTGGTTGCTTCAACCCAAAATCCAGCTGAAATTAGTTGTCACTTGCACTGTATGGTAGGTATACAGACAAGTTGTTCTGCAGAAAATTTTTAAAAAACAGAATGAAGAAGTTTTTATTCATTCTTCTGTGGATAAAATACACCAGACAATGCATCTATCAAAATGAACAGAAGGATCACCAGAAATGCAAAATCCATAATATCACCCAAGCCATGTACTCCATTGTTTCAGTGGCATTACCACTGGAAATGTTTTTTGCTGATTTCTGCCTTGACCTTTTTTCCATCTTGCAATCTGAGCTCATTAGAACTCTCCACAGAAGGGAGAACAAGCCATTCTTTTCCTTTTGGCAAGCACCCTTCTAATTACATCAGTAATTGGCTCCCAGCGATTTCCTAACCTTTTCTTGGAGACAAACATTTCTCAGAACTCTCAGTTTTTTCTCACAGCTCACACTTGCTCACACAGTGTCCTTTTCTGGATTCACCTCAATTTATTTGTGATTACATGCCCAGACCCAGATGTTCCTTTGGTACAAGATCACACATGTTACTCAGGAAGAAATATTGTCACCCATTCGTGTTTCTCTTGCATGAGATAATAACCAAATTTTCCTTAACAGCACCCACCTTGTACTTGTGGAGTTACTCTGTCAACATGTTAGCTTGTCGTCTCTTGAGTTTCATCTTAATTTTTCCCCAGATCATTTTACAGTATTTTTCCCCCTGCAGTTGGTCATCTCTAAATGTAGGTAAGAGTTTTTAATTTCCATTAAAATCTGAAGAGCCTTAGACCCTATGAGGAATCATAAAAGGTAGATGTACCCATTTCAACAGATTCTCTAAATCTTGCAATTCACCTCTGCAATATTTTCAATTGAAACAGTGTTTCATTTTTTAGCCCTTTTAGGCTACTATATTAATCTATGTCAAAAGCTGGTGGCATTTATTGTATCTCCCCTATCCAAACATCGTTTCACCTTACTATAACTTGTTTTGACTTTGTTCTCAGTAAATCCAGCCTAGTTATTACACTCTTCCATGTTATTTCTCAAAACCCCAAAGTTTGGAATTGAAATAGCTCATTAGTCCACGTTTCCTGTATCTCCCTTTTCCACATAAAAGTTAGTACCAGGCACTATGCTTGCCATTTTTCTAGTGCTTCTGTTGCACAGCAGTCCTCCACCATTACCCAAAGGCAAATTCTAACCATTTTGAAAATGCTTAGGCAACATCACTAAGCATACTACTATGAAGTTTATTTAACCAGACAATTTTAAAACATCTAATTTATCTAAGTGATGTCTTATCTGTCTTTTCCAATGTTCAGCTTGAAACCTTTATCATCAGTATTGTGTTACCCATCTGCTCCTGAGTGATCTTTTTGTGAAGCCTAAATGTAACAAGGCTTATATATATAATGTGATGGTTGGAAAGGGTTTTCTTTTTCCTTCAATTTCCTTTTGCCAGTAATAGATTTGTGGAACTTATAATTAACTCATTTTAAAATGCTAACCTTTTACCCCTGTCATTTTCTGCTACTTGACCTCATTTCATACCTTGACTTTCAACTTTGTCACTACATATTCACATTATACTTTTCCATCAGACTGTCAACTAAATAACCAAGTTTGCATTTTATGTTTAGTCACTCGCTGCCATGACTTCAGCTTGTTTACTCTACCTAGCTGTGCTATTCTATGCAGTTTTCTTCCTGTGTAACCTTAAGTAACAATTCTGAGAGCTAATTGAAGTCTGTTTTCTGGAAATCCATCATGTTTGGGGGTTTTTTACTTTCTTCTTCTTCTCTTCCCACAGATCACAAAATCTTATTTCAGTTTCAATCATTTTCAGTTCAAAATCTCAGACAGTGTCATCCTTGATTTCCCTCTCTATTTGTTCTTTAGCAAAGGAAAAGTTTCACCTGTCAGTTCCTGTATTCTGTTGGACAGTCTGGGTCTTCACTTGGATTTGTTACAATCTTCCATGAGGACTGTTTTTCACCTGTGTGTTCTACATCTTTTTGACATAAATTACCACCCATACTTCTACCATATAAGTCTGCATTTTGTATCATAGACTTTGAACAAGTCTAACTCCACGCGTACTCAAAACCTCAGGGCAAGCATACTGTCCTCCTCATGTTCAATATCACAATTTTTTCCTGCCTGAGCAAATTATACACAGGAATACTAACATTCCAGTAATGAGTAATGCCACAAAACACATAATACTGTAGAAAAGACATTTCTGACTGTGTATTAAGATTTTCAGCTTCTCCTGTTTATTACCCACATTGTTTCACTTATGCGCTGACTACAAGATTTTTTTTTATTTTTATTAGCTTTCTTGAATGAATAGACTTAATTTTGCTGTCTTACCTGAAGACCATTCATGATCATGTACTTTTTCTTCTTACATCTTGCTTCTTGATCTTCACTTAATTAGTAGGTCAAAATGCAGAGTTGGCTTCTCCCTATGTTTAGGTAAATCCATTCTCGTCCAGTAGCCTATAAGGATCACTGCAAGAGGTTTTATACTTATTTTGAAAAATTCCAACGCAATCAATGTTACTCAAACATTTGAGTTCAAATTGTGTTGGGTGTAAGGGGCAAGGGGTTGTGCTTCATTTTTTAAATAAGACCAGGAGAATTTAAAGGAATATCTCTGTTTACATTTCGAGTAAGCATAAGGGAACATTGAAGCTTATTTCTGTACTCAGTTATAAGAAGGTGCTTTAGAAGTGCTTTTCTTTTTTACCAAATTCATTATTCAGGAGAATAATTCTCCTCTTTCATTTGATTGATTCATAGTTGCCTATTTCAGAACTTGCTAAACCTTCTTTGGTTTCTGAGACCCTTGGATACAGTGTACTTGAGCAGCCAGAATCCTGATGCAGTAACTCAAACAATTCTTTTCTGATCTTCTTTAGCCTTTTTTGTCCATTTTTTTCACTGGGGGCCCAGCTGTTGCTCTTAAGGCTAGATACCAAGCAATAAATTACTATACTTTCATAATTTTTTAGACAGGATGCTGAAGAACTCAGTGAGCAGATGAGTATCTAGGTACTGTTCTTCTTGTGATGTGCAGACTACAAGGAAGCTCTGTAGCATCAAAGACTGGTAGCCATGCCCCAGCAGAGCTGGTAGCACTGCCCTCACCTGACAGCTCCCCTGGCACCAGGGGTAAGGAAGGGCAAGTACAGGCACTCCACAACCAGCAGTGGAAAAGAAACCAACACACTCACATGAAAAGCAGTTGAGACTGCAGAAAACACAGATGAAATCATAAGTACTGGATATGATTACCATCAATCACGTGAAAGTCTCATACCAAATGAACCAGTATCTCAAGGCATTTCAGAGTCCCTAAAGCAAGGGAAAAATGTCAACATCTGCACTGCTGAAGTGATCAAAGTATTTGGTTAAGATGGCAGGGATGACAATAAAGAATAAGAACAAGAAGGAAACTGCTTCAGAGAACATTGGGTGCTGTAAATCTCCATGTCCTGACTGAAGTTATGAAATCTCCCCTTCTCTGACAGTTCTAGGGGAGCATACAATAATTGATTACCACAAATGTTATAATACTGCACATTAAAATAAAACCCTAACATAGAAATGCTTCCTGAAAGCATTAAACATAAGTAATCTCTTAATGTATCCCTTTCTACTTTATCTTCATAAAACTACAGTTCTAGATTGGTACCTATGACTCGTGCATGAAGTCTACTTGTTCTGAATTCCTCTTTTAACCTGATTTACACATTGTGTTGAGCAAAACAGCACCTGTACAATAGACGGCCAGTAGCTGAAAAATTTTAAAACCAAAAGGTTTGCTTTTTCTCATAAAATTCTTAAAGCCAGTACACTTTCAAGAGCAAGCAGCAACAGATGTTACAGATGACAGGAAAAGAAGTCTTTGTCCAAGGAAGCACAGGAATAGTTCTATGACAAAATCCAGCTTATATGTGTACCATCAAAACTAGGCAATTAAGTTTTAAGAGAGTGTTTTCAGAAGTCTTATGAGTGGTTTTATGCTTTATTTCTTCTCCCCAGCCCAAGATTTTACCCCTAGAATGCTCGTGTAGGGAAAGAAAAAAACCTATTTTGTTTTTTAAAAAACACTGAATACCTTGTCTATATTTATGTGCAATTATTTGTACTGCTAACTGGTTTCTCTGTTAAAAGAAACAGGATGGTTCTAACTTAAAGCAGTAACAATGGCCAGCTTGCATGAAAAAAAATGTGGTGGAGTTGACAAGTGTAAGTGGGGGAGGAGACATCTCCTGTAAAAGACCTGGTGGCAGTTAATATCAGGTCTAACTGCCTGTGCTGAGGAATGGACAGTAATCTTCATCCAGACCTTACACAATTAACATAGCAAGCAAAATTGGTCTTATCTATGTTTCAACAAATACAGAACATCAGGCTTCCCAGCATAAGCTGACTGAATTGGTATTAAACTTCATGTACAGCAATTATCACATTAATTAAAAGATGTAATGGGCAGTGGAACATACCCAAGAGAATTCTAGGGAGAGAAAAGATTAGGGATTGGTGTTTCTCAGACATTGAAACTGAGCAAGAGACACTGTCTAACCCCTGAGGAACTTCTATGTTCTTTGAATGGGACAGTTGCAAACTTCTAGAAATGCAACTCAAAATTTTCAAATGGGCTGTAAACATGAATTCTCAAAACCTGGGGTTCTTAAACTTTTTATCTCAAAGGAATTATCTCGGTAGCTGCAGCACATTTAATAAAATGTCTCTGATAAAAAAAATCTTTTTTTATTCTAAAGCCAGGTTTTAGAGTATGCAGACACTCCTACCAAAGCCCATAATTTGCATGACATATCTTCTCAAGTTGATGAGAAACAAATCGGGCCTTCAAGTTTCTCTTTTGCTGCCAGTTATTGTCAAGAGCCAAATTTTGTTCTACTTTTCTTAAACCAAAATTGTCCTTTAGTTTCCCAGTTTCTTAATTGCATGAGAGTTCAATGCAAACCACAGAATAAAAAGAGAGACCAACAGGTAAGCTCTATGTTGCAACCCAAATTGGAGAATGTCCACTGACCTCTTTGTGACCTGTATGAAATTCCTAGCTTGTGTTGATTATAAAAATGGGGGAGAAAAATAATAAAAATGTAGGATTTTAGGATTTTCTTTAGGTGCTTATTTCTGTAGGTGTAGCTTGACTGGAGTCACACCTGAGCCATAGGAGGAAGACAAACTGAGGCCAAACGCTCACTAGATTCCTACTAGTGACATTTAGGAAGAAGAATTGTGGAGTAGGTCTGTGAGGTTTTCATGATCCCTGTGTGGATTGCCATCATCATGTTTATTCTCTGTTAGTAACAGCTCCTACAGGCAGGTAAGAGCTCAGTGAAGTTAGCCAGGCATCCCACTCTGACCACCAGGCTAAGAAATACCATCAGCTCATAACACAAGAGAACCACACAGGAGAGTTTTCCAATTCTATCTGGACTAGAATTGGAAAACTAGCCATTCGCTCTGAAAGGAACAGGTAAATTCTCCTATCTTCTAGATCACTGCATCAGCCTTTTTTGGGTTTTTATTGTGACAACACAAGAGGCTAACCAATTGAGAATGGGTTTCATTGGCATCACACAATAAATGCCAATCATGACTTTTCCATCAGCTTTGTGATGGTAAATTAAATTCGTTCACATCATTGTCAGAGCTTAAAATGCTGCCTTGTGAAATTAACTCTTTTAAAAAAAATATTCTATTTTTCTATCATTTTATGTCCCAGAAAAGCTTGGATCTATTTTTATGAGAACTCTTTTATTAATTATCACCAAACACACTTCAAAACTTGTCCAGCTTTAAAAAAACCCAAACCCAAATACAGATGATTGACCTCCATGAAATTCAAACTGAGCAAGGTAAATCTTGATAAAATGTCAGTTGAAATTAATTTATCAGTGGGGAAAAAATACATAATATGGTAGAGTCTGGAGGATTAGGGAGAATAATGTTTTCCCCACTTGAGAATTTAAATCTATATCATTCACTCTTCAGAAAAGGGAAATTATTTCTTTGTTCTTACTATCTCACTTTGTATTTTCCTTCCAGGAAAAAAAAAAACCACCAAATTACAAAGCTTGTAACTTCCTTAGGGAAAAAAAAGAAAAAAAGAAAGAAAAGGAAAGAAAAAAAAATTTAAAGAGTGTATTGTGATAGTAATCCTACTGAGAATTGCTGATTAAGAATTTTCTTTGAAATAGATTTTAATTTAGATATCTAGAGGAGATTTTGTGAAATCCACTTGAAGTCTTATATCCATACCTCAAAAAGAAGCAATTTTGCTGGAGTCTGAAATTGCAAAGATTTTTGTTTCCACCCATTAGACAATAATGCTCTGATTTATCCTGTCATTCCAAATCTGTTTTTAAAGGTGTAATTTTCACCTGTAGTCCTTCTTGTTCTGTCAAAATTACCAGTGTGAAATTAGAAGGAAAAGTGTTGTCACAGTGACAATAGTTTGACATCTTATTGTACAGTGGTCTGGATTCAGCGTTCTGAGTCAGCCTGAGTGAGCAACATGATCCTAATGGAATGTCTTGCCATGTTTGCACACATGCATTGCCTATCCAGCTCCAACATATAAACAAACCACTCTACAACAACATGTCAATTTACAGTTGCAATGACATTTTGCTTTCTAAAGAATTTCCTCACCAAGAGCATAATAGAGAGGGAATAACATTCAAGCCATAACTCTCCTGGTGATGTGTAATCGAAGCAGTCCATACACATCTGAGCCCTCACTCCAGGCAGAGTTGTGTTCTCCCAAGCATCTCATCTGACATCAGGTTTCCCAGTATCTCAGACCTCCTTCTCTAGGCTGAATGATGGCAATGGACCCTTGAAGTGTACCCTTGAGAGACATGGCAGTGAGGAGATTCCCTTTCCGAAAGAAAGAAACCTTGCAAAGGATGCTGTGGTTTCAGGCAAACAGGAACCAGCAGAGATATGGCTAAGCTCACTAGCATCTCATAGAGTATGCAAAACCAAGAAAATCCCACCACCACCCCCTGTAAGAAAAGTCCTGCTTGGAAAGAGCAAAGCAAGGGAACCACTGAGAGAGGACTTTATCGCCACGGCAGTGTGTCTGACAACTTGCTTACCAACCTTGCCCTATGGTTTTCACCCTGGGTGATAAATGTGAAGTTCAAGGTACAGACACATCCATCACTGGTGGCACCCCAAACTACCAGTGAGGGACCACTGGAAATATGGCTGATAACCAGCCTTTGCTCTCTTTCTGCCTTCCACAGATGGAGAAGGAGGAAAATAGTGTAGAACAAGCAGGCTTAATTCTGTAGCGCAGCTTTAGGCCCAGATTCATTCTCTCTAAGTGCTTAATGAAGCCACTAAAACATCCTAGCTCTCCTCTGGAGTCAGTGTAGGAAAGCAATGGGCAGAATTACCTGCTATACTAAAGCCGTACCCAAGGGCAACTAGACACCTATTGGCAGTGTCTTGGGGAAGCACAAACTGATTGGGCCAAAACCCCTTACTAGTTCCAGATCATAGTACTCTCTGTTCAGTTTATTGTTTAGTGATCTACACAATCTTCAATTTAAGCATATTCCTTAGGCTTTCTTGAACTTAGAAATGGCTAAAAAAACCTTGAAACTATTTACTAATATTATGAGTACTTCAGCTATATGTATGGGATGGACAGAGATTAAAGTTACTGGAAAGACAAAGGAATGTTTTGTGCACTTGCAGGTAGAGTTCAATTAAGTGTGCCTCTATCAAATTGAAAACTATGAAAACCTTAAATTTTATATTTGTGTTTCCAATTAGGCTTCATCTAATATCTGTTCTCTTTCAATAAATTAGATTTCCACTTTCATTATTGCAATTTTAGAAGTAAGCTACTCAACCATAATCTTAACAGTAGATTCATTACAATTCATACATTAAGCAATATGTGTTTGTTATGTGTAATACAAATAAACAGAACAGCTGTGAACTCAATGGAACATTCAATGCAAAATATGTCCTGACACTATGATTTCTGTTCAAATAATTTTTGGGGGGAAAATCCTGTGTAAGCAGAATTACATTATAAATTAATTTCAGAATAAAAAAAAAACAAAGCTTACTAAAACTATGCAATGCCACAACAGATACAGTCACCTGACACCTTAAAATTAGGAAAAAATGTAATTTCACACCCTCAGTAACCATCAATACAAAAAATAAAATCTCACTGTTACTTTCTGGGAACTGTGATTGGCAGTATTCTTGTGTAAAGTTAATGTAACCTTGGAAATGTCTCTGGGTGTTAATTATTATAAAGAACAATTGCAAAAAAAATAGGACAAAGAAGTGTAAGCACATATTTCTTTAAGAAAGGTGTCCTTGATCTTTTTACTCAAACTGAATTTCATATGAATTTCTTTCCAGATTTTTCCTGCCCTTGAAAAAGTGGAAAATTATCCTTTTTGACCTTCATTGTAGGTGCTTTTAAAGGAGATAAAAGAGTTTTGGCAATATGGCTGCTCATTCTCCCAAATTGTACCACTTCCTTCCACTGCTCCTGCTACACCCCTGTGAGGAGGTGGAGGGGTTAGGCTCATGCAACATTGCCATCTGGTGATGAAGTGCTTTCATTACTCTGTGAGCATGTTAGTGCTTTACAAAAGGAAAACCAGACAAGATGGCTACTTCACTCGCCCATGACTGACCACCTTTGAATACTCAGTAGGGAAGATAAGGGATTACAGAAAAATGGGCAATGTCCCTTTAAAAAGTGTTTTCTTGTGTAGAGTTCTTATCATCCACTACAAGAAATTGCTCTATGCTCTCACTCTGTGAGAAGCTCCAGCCGCATCTGTTGCGTTGTGCATACAAGTGGAAAAAAGTTCTGCTGGTCTTAAAAATAAACATATTTTGCATTAGTGTTTTAGCTACATAGAGGAGAATGGAAAAGAGAAAGCACTATCTCTAGAATCAGAATTGCAGTTAAATGAAAAAGGAAGTAACTGTTGTTATTCCACTAAAACAATTGCAAGTGACCTGAAAAGCAAGAAATCACTTTTGGGGTTTTTTCCCCTAATCCTAAAAGAATCAATGTTGGTATATCTCATAACTTGACATTATTATGCCATTGTACATAAAAAAAAAAAAAAAACAGCACGACATTTATTTTTTTGCCTCTACATAAGTCCCTAGAAATGAGTGGCAATAATCCATATTAACAGCTTGTCAAGCCTGCAGCATCACTTGTTACAACCACAAACAGTACAAAAAAGTGATAACAACTGTGAAGATGTATGCATACAGTACAAAACCCCCTTTTCAAAATGAGTGACAAAAATGTGTAAAGTCATGCAAAAAAGCATTTGAGATGTAATTTCTAAGGTAAGATTAAGCTTTAGGTTCATGTCCACCAGCGTCCCAGTAAGACAATTCCAGCTAATTTTGATGGCATGCCAGAATTCAGAAATAATCAAACTCATGCAAATGAAATCTTCTGAAGGAAAGACATGGCTTTTCTACCAATTATATAGTTTTTTTTCCAGACAGACAACTGGCTAGGACACCAGCAGGGACCAGTTGTCTTCACCCTACACATTGAAAAGAGCAGGGGTGAATGCAGTGAAGGAGAGAGGAACAATTGTGGTCAGGGTGAGCTTAGGACAGAAATTCTCTGGTTATTTCCAGCTGATCACAGCTGCAGAATATAGGAAAGAAAAAACAATTTTTTTTCCAAATTCTAGCTAAGGAACAATAGTCATGCCTGGAGAAATGAATCAGTTGAAGCTACAGAACTTTCTAATGATGGAAATGGAGAGCTTCTTTTATGGTCTGGTACAAAAAAAATCTATTTATACCACCCCATGTAAAAAAAGCCTCCCTGGTGTACTTGTAAAGAGTACTCTTATTCCTTGCATATATTTAAAATCATATGAAAATTAATAGACTGAAAAGCAAGTGGAGAGCCTTCCATGCACCCTTGTGATTTAAAGATATCACAAGCAGTTCTTAGAAGCTTCATATCTTATGTCAGAACCGTGGGGAATTTAAGTCAAGCTGCTGCAGGAACACAAGGTGCTCTAGTGGCATTGCCATTTTATATGTTTTAGAATTGTAACAGCATACTACAAAAGTAACTCAAAAGAATTAATTAGAGTCCAGAGCCACAGGACTGACACTGAGAACAAGCACACTGCTGCTATGTGCCAGATTTGCCTGGGCCATGGAACATTACAGCTGCAGCACAACTAGGGGGGAAAAAATACTGTCAGAGGGAAGTTCCTCAAAAGATTTCTAGCTTCTACTCTGCAGGATGCAAAATGGGCCACATTAAGGTAACACAGCAGCTTTCTTGTGAGCTGTAGGGCAATTTTGGGTCCCACGAAACCTAAAGGGAAATATCTATTTGCTACTTCTTTGCCTATGACATCTATGGCAATACTTAGATGCTTTTCACCTCATTTTAGGGCCCAGGAAAAAGTGAGGAGATTCATGTTTGCTGTTTTCACTGCAACTGTAGATCTTTGCTAATCTAGCCACATTTTGACCCTCTATCTACCATTGCTTCTGTGTATGTCCAGGCACTGCCTTTTCTCCTGAAACAGAACCACTTCACTTATTGTCAGTTACGTTAATAAATTAACTTCAGATGGACACACTTCTGCTTTCTCATGAGCAGGTCTAATTACTAAGTCACCATGGGTATAATTCTCAATTCATTTGTATATACAAGTGTTCGATTTTTTCATGCATGTTCTGAATCAGCAATTTGTGGACTTAATCAAAAAGCCACTTCTGGTAAGACTGAACTTTTTTGTTTGTGATGTTTGGAAGTAGTGTTATAGAGGGACTGACACATGCCAAGCACAATACTTCTGATTTTTCTTCTCAGCTTTATTCTCCCAGCTTAAACCCAAGAAAAGAGGAGGAATACAATGAAAAATTTCAAGTATGCTCCATGGAAAGAAAAAAAAGTGGATATTTTTGGTTTGGTTTCTTTTTTTTTTAAAGATTATGACATTAAGTTTCTCAGGGAATTCTCTGACTAAAGATTTCTTTTAAAAGTCAGCACATCTCAGGTACAGATCCCAGAGGAAGCGACATTTTATCTCATGTTCAAGGTCACAAAAATCCTCTGAAAATAAATTATGAATGGGAGAGAGACCAATCACATCAAATAGCAAAGTGTAGAGCAACATTAAACAAAAGTCTTAGTTGCCTGAACATGTTTACTTTTTATTCTCTTAAGGTAACACAAAGGCATTGCATGGGGGCACCAGCAGGGCTCTATAAGTGCCAATGCTCCTTTTGCTAGTAGAGGCCTTCCTGGAAGGAATGAAGACATGTCTATTATGTGATTGTTACCCTTTAAATCTTAATCATAGTTGTAATTTCCATAATTCCTAGATCCATGAAACATAATGGAAGGTGCTATGCACTGTCCTGCCACTCTCAGACAGGATAATGTCAGAAGAGCAGCAACACAAGCATTTAAATGATTCTAGAACAAGCTCTCTATTTCTTAATTCTGTTCATGACTTTACAGCTTACTGATACACTGTTTAAGCATTTTGACATTTTAGAAAAAGAGGAATCCATGAAAAAACAAATGCTCAAACAGACAATAATGCAAAAATGAGCCTTTAAAAATGGCAGATCCACCTCAAGGGGTGCAAGATCCAGCTTGAAATGATACTGTAAGGAGTGCAAGCAAGCATTTAAAAGGAGCCTAATTAAGAAAACTGACTGGCACTTGGTCTCATTGCTGGTCTTTTGGTGTAGGGAGAAATCAATCTAGCACAGAAGACTTGACAGCTGTATAACATAAAGGGCAAACTGCAAACTGGTGACTAGGTCCAAACTAAAATCTGTATTATGCTTTCAGAGAGGGCTCTGCCAGCATTAAATCAGAGAAACACTCAAATACGGGACTTTGTCTCCACAGAGTAGTTGACTTTAGCAGACCCTACACGCAGCAGATTGCCCTGTGTTTCACCTGCAAAAGAGAAGCAAGCTGTTACTTTTTGCATTGTGCAAAATGAAATATATTCTTCTCCAAAGCACAGGATTTTTAGTGGGAAAATTGTGAGGGAAGAGTGAATTTTATTTCTCCAAGATTCATTTTCAACCAGCAGAGGCATTCATGTGTACAGTATTATGGAGATATCTTAATTCCTCTCCATTCTCTATTTATCTGTATCCATTTGAAAATCCAAGAGATTATTAACCGAAGATGAAGTAAAAAGGCATAGTCACACATGTGCATACAGAAAAAATGTAAAAGCAACATAAAAACAAAGATGACTGGGTTCTTATCAAATAATCTGCAAGACAGTCACATCATAGGAGATGGAGTGGCAACAAAGACACTTAAAAGAAATATCTGCACAGGATGAGGAAAAACAGGGTTTTTAAAGAAAGAATTTTAAATCACTTAAAATTTAACTCATGCCAAAGAGAAACCAGAGAAAGACACCTACTACATGTTTCTTCCATAGGGTCTTCCATGATCTATTTAGAATACAGCTTTAGAAAGCGTTGCAGGACAGGAATGTCATTTTCACATGACTGTAAGCAAGGCTCAGTGGTACAGAACATCACAGCTTCTAAAAAACTCTGAATGAGGTGCCACTCACATGCATAGGAATTTATTATTTCTAACCTAATCATACACCAAGCTGGTACAACCATAAGTAGGGCCTCTGATACTAATGTCAATGAAAACTTTTACAAAACCTACATGACAATGTTCATTGGAGATATAGAAGAAAAGTTCATGCAGCAAGTTAACTAAAACTCGGGGGAAAAGACTCATGAGTATTTCATTACAGATTTTTTTATCTGAAAAACATGAAATTCCATCATTTTGTGTATTTACATTGCTACAACCAGATGGTGAAAAGCAAAGGAGAGAAGTCAGCAAATCTTTTGTCCCACAGACTAAAGCTGCAGTTGCTAGGGCTTTGTAGGAAGGCATACAAATGTGAAATTTAAATACAAATCATGTCCATGTCAACCTCTTTCCTAAAAAGTCATATTTAAAAAAAAATTAACTCATGCTCTCACGTATAATATGCTTAAAGATCCAAGTGAGAACTTTATTGTACCAGCACTATAAAAATGCAGTAAACAGACCCTTTCCTAAAAGCTTCTACCACCAGTTAACAGAAAATAAGAAAAAAAATAGAAATCAAGTCTTCTTTATAGTCAGCAATTGAACTTACTAGCTACTGAGACTGCAAAAACACCCAAGCCATTGAATTTCAATCTGCATTACCATCCCCAGGTATTCTGGGTCATCTCTGTTTGAAGATGACACTCAGTCTCTGAATGGYGGGAGTAAGAATTTAACATAGCCTTAAGGAAATAGTTACAGTGCTTAGTCTTTGCTAAAAGGCACCTAAACATGCCTTCTTTATTTTTGGATACAACTTTATTGCCAGCTGGTTTTTGTGCTTTTGTTTCCTTTAGCTATCCAGATTGCACTAATTTTACCTCTCAAGGACTGGTTTGTCAATCCAAACCACATGGTGGTCTGAAGAGTTCCCCACACAGAGTCCTGTGGCACAGACAAGCGCCAGTGAGCAGCACTGCACTGGCCAATGGCACAGTACATTGTGGCAAATATGAGTGAGCTCAGGCACAAAAGAAATGCAGCTACAGCCACACACTTTGTTAAACTGCCCATAGAGGTGTATAAACACTATACCTAGTTCTGGGCACGGCTCAGACACTGCCAGCTTCAGCAGAGGCATGCATGTGGAAAGGGGGTCTGTGCTCATCACACTGTGTGTGACAGTCACACCATTTGAGACACCCTTCCTTTAACAAGGCGACAAAAGCTGTTCATCATACTGCAGAACACAAATCCTTGGTCCACTATGATTTCACATTGATTTCAGAACTCACCCACACACATACACCAAGCAAGGTCAGTATAATCTGCATGCTTAATTTTAGCATAGGAAGAGGATGGCAGAAGAAGAGATGTTTTGAAGCCTTTTTATTCTCTTGAATCTCAAGCACACCACTTTGCTATTAGTTACAGTAAAAATTACTTCTCCTTTTGACCTCTGACAAATAGACAAGTCTCCTTCTTCAAACAGACATCTTACCACTCAGTCTCCCATTTAGGGATGTGTTGCAGAAACACTAACCAGCACCTAGTCCAAAAGATCAGAAGCCTTGATGAATTGTGCAATGCTTTTTAATCAAATAGACTTTCACAAAGGGGCAGGCAGGAATCAGACACTGTGAAAAGCATTTCAAACATCTTCTGACAGAAAAATTTGCAGATCAGTGACAGTGGACAAAAGCTGAACTTAAAAAGACTTTTGATCACGTCCCTGGCAGTTTCTTTTAGAAATGAGCTTGATATAATAAATATAAATTTAGACAGCCTGAAGAACAGAAGCATATAAATTTGAAGGTTTGGTTTCACTCATTAAGATGGTAAAAGCTCATTTAAAAAACTGAAAAATACACTATGTTCTGGGGTTGTCAAAACCTACACATTTTATTTCTGATCAAAACAAGCTTGAGAGGCCCAAAAGAGGCAAAGGAGTGCAAAGGCAATGACACCTCTATGTCATGCCCTTTCTGTTCACCAAATTGTGACAGTTCAGGAGGCCAAAGATACCACTTCCAGCAGCCTCTATCACTAGAACCAGCTTTCACAATTCACTTGCCAGGAGCAATGCTGCCACACAAGAACTGTGTATTACCACCTGAACATTCAGGGTTGGCAGCCATTCCAGGCAGATGCTGTCCTTGTACTGGGCATCGGTGCTATTCTTGTTCTTTTAAACAGCTTTTAACATTGTGTTTAATTAATGCCTAGACCCCAACATATATAATTTTCTTGATTTCCTGCTAATTAAAATTCCTTGGTTCTTACTCCAAAATTCAAGAATATTCAATACACACTAATACTACAACTAAGTTTTACATTATTCTAAAAGAAAGGTCTCTTTCAACACGTCTATGACAGCTATGTCCTGTTGACAATTTTAAGATCAGCAGCTTGGTGTTTAGTAGTGAACTGAGCTTTCCTATCAACTCAAAATAATCTACTTAAGTTATTGGATCAATCCCCTTTGGGTTAAAAAATTCAAAATCATTTAAAATATTTACAACTCTACTCATTATCTATGTTGCATAAAATTTTTTTACTTCCTATATTTTTGTTTTTCAGCTCAATTAGATGTTCAGACACTTATAAAAGCAGTTTAAAAATTATGACCTTCCAGACTTACAAATGCAAAAATTTGCTATGGAGCTTCAAATATCCTCCCCATACCAGCATCAAAATAGAAAGGTGGATGATAGTAGCCATAAGTATCTCAAAAGGGATTTCTTTGAATTACTTAACTACTTAACTTGACCTGCATTTACACTATTTCTCTTCTCTGTGTGTCATCTAATAGAGGGATCTGCAGCTAGTTTGTTGCAAATGAACAAGAGCCAGGAGTGCTGCATCCTTCCCCATATGGGGAGCTCTGAAGCAAACCAAGGTTGGATTGCACAGGCCCACCAACATTGCAAAGCACATGTGGCCACCAATAGTGAGGACTGAATCTTGCTGGTAGCAATATTTATATGACTCAGGAGCCAAAGCTTTCCTAACATGGCTTTGGAAACAGATAGGTGAGGGTTTGCCAGACAGCAATCCTCCTTCACTACCAAGTGATAAAATGCATTTGTTGCTGGCAGACTGACACAGCCACAGCACAGCCTTCCATCAGATCAGGTCCAGGATTGCTTCTGCTTGCAGAGACCATGCTACAGCATCAGCTGGAATCTGCTCTTACTTGTTTTTTAGTCAGGTGCAAAAAAAAAAAAAAAAAGAAACAAACAAACAGTAAAAACCTTTTCCATCCCACACCACCTTAATTCTTTTTTATCTTTCTTGTAAAAATATGAGTAAGAATTCAGAGCTGACTCGACAGCTCTGTTCTACTCATTAAAATAAAAGCTATTTCCAGGAATGTCCTGGTCAAGGAGAAGAATATTTTATGGACAAGATATTTGGTTCAAATTTGAAAAAATTATTTTTAACTGCTGATGAAAAATACAATAAAACTGACTAGATAACAGCTAGAATTCATGAAAATATTATTTTAAAGATTTTTCTACAACCAGATTCCTCTAAATCTATGAAACAAACACCAAAAAAAATCTCATAGCTGTGACATTAAATTAGGCACTTTATTTATTGAAGAAAAAAATTAATGAAGTAGAGGAATGCTGTATATTTAGTTTTAAGGCAGACATATTGCCCTCATTAAAAAAAAAATTGCCAAACTTCAAGTACAAAGCTGCACAATGCTGGCAAGCTGCAGCTCAGACTGTGTTTCAGTCACATGTTTTTATGTTTATGGTAAGCATTGAAGTTTAGAGTAAAGACCTTTCTTAAGGAGGAGAAACACTTACATTGTTAGTTTCTTGTTGACATTGTTCAGAACTTCATTACAAGTGCTGCAGGACAGATTATGGCTCTCATTCAGACAAAAAAAACACACCACACTAAAATGCATAATTACCATTGAACTTCCTCTTAGATACTCCCTAAAAATCAATTTCTCTAAAGTCAGTACATTCCATCACATGCTTGTTCTCAAACAGCCTGAAGGACTTTAGAAAACAGCAACATATGATGGGTTTTGCATAGATGTTTTGAAAAATATATGGCATTCAGTTTAGTGTTCTTATCAAATAGACTTTCATGAATGCTGCTTATGAAGATCTGAGAATGAGCACTTAGAAGTGTTTAAAAGCATAGCACAGTAGGCTCTGCACAGATAATATGACAAAATAAACTTGTCTGGCTGAAAATGAGTCTATACAACATAAATTAACTATATTAACCCTCTTTAGTTTTGGTTCTGAAGCTTGTCACCACGGGACAGCCATCTGTTTTAAATGAATATCAAAGAAATTATTTGAAAGAAACTCTAGTGTGACAATCTATTAGCACTACCTGCATTATATGAAAATACATATTATTCCAGCCAATGTTGGTAGAACACATTAGGACATATTTTAGAAAGGAAAGAACTAGTTAGAGAAAGATTGTAGGGAAAAGCTCCTGCCAGACAGCTCTCTCACATACATACACATCTCCTCATTTAAAATTTATGAAGATGAAGTGTTGCTTTTGTTTCCTATCTCCAAGATGAGCTTTAATATTCTTGCCAAAAGCAAGCTAACACAGTGTAATTGTTTTACATATAAATTGCATGTCCAATCTGCTTAGTTTTCAAAGAGCATTGATGAGGCTACTTTGATACCCAACTGCCAGATGACAAAGTGCAGGGCACAGTGGCAGATGGGCATGATGCGAATTTTTAATCATTGTGCTTCTCAGTCATTTTACAGAGGGTGGAATAGCAGGGGAGAGACATAGGAGAGAAGAAAAGTTAATTGTAAGAACAATATGTTTTTTATTAAGAATAATTTATGAAAAATAAATAAGAAACAATTCTGCACAAAGATCCTCTGAGGCATTTTAAATCTGTTACATTCCATACAGCTAAAAGGGATTTGAAAGGCAACAAAATGGACAGAGAGAATGGGCAGATAGCACAAAGACAACCGCATTTTGTTAACAAAGACACTAGTCTTCATTCTGAGAGAAAAGTAGCTTCCAAGCTTGATATTTACAGAAGACACTTGTAAATTGCTGACACCATAAATTAGAATATAAAGTTATCATCCTTTAGCTTTCTCAAGTTCATAGACATACCTTAACTGTTGGCACTCATCTACTATTTTTCCTCTCCATCTTATTTCTTGTCATCTGTTTTCAGAAAGCAGAACCACATGGAAATATATAAGGAAAGCCATGAACAGTCAAATTCTCAAAATATATCCTCCGTGATGGTCAGCCAGTGCAGAAAGATGTGCAGCTTTTACCTTTGATCCATGTGCTTCATTCTATTATCTGGAGCCAGAACAAAAAACTTGATTCTGTTTATCATGCTTGTCTGGGTTAATTCAGTACCTTCCCAGGTTAAACTATTGTTCTCTAATTACATTCTCTAAGCTTTACAGTGCAAGGGTGAGGAAGTGTATTGCTTTTCTTATTGCGCATGTAAAGCACATGGCATCAGCAGCTGCATCAATCCTGCTGGCTTTCTGTAACCTTATCTTTATCACATCCAGCCACTGATGCTTCAAGGAGAAGCAGGGCATCCTGTAACACGTGTTCACTCCTTCACACGTGTTCACTCTTTACATGTGAGTGAACATGTGTGAAGAACATGTGTGAATTAAGGAAGGAAAGCAGAGGCAAGGTTCTTTTGCCAAGACATTTTTTTCCTTTTTTTTGATTATTGCAGCTACTGCCATTCTTCTGTTAAATGGAAGCACAAATATCAATTTCCTATTTAATTGATATCCTCCTCTATTCTCAAAAGTAGTCAAAACATATTAGCTCTCATGTTTCTTTCTTTTTCACAGATGCTTTCCATCCGCTTGTGCACAGTTGTATACTACTGTCTTAAAAGAGACAGCAAGAAAATAAGATCAGTGACATTTCATGAAACTATTGAAAGAGACACTGACTCAGGGCATACGTGCTCAATTCTAAACTTACCATCAATTTGCCATCTGAATACCAGTAATGACTTCCACTTGTGACACATTTGCTCCGTCCATGGAATAGGAACAATCACATATACTTTTCCATGCAACACCAAAGCATATTGTGTTATAAATGTTATTTTGTCCAAGTGCTTAACACTTAACTGCCCAGCTATTTTCACTCCCACTAAGGCATAGCTTTCCAGATTGCTAGTAGATCAATTCTGAACCTTTTAACCAAATGTTTAAACACATGCTTAACTTAGTCACATTTATCTCTTTATGTATTGGTCTTTTAGCTCTGACATCAGGATTAGCAAGCGCTATTGAGTAATGATTTGCTATTTAAAAATTACCAAGTATGAAATTCTACTTGTATAAATAGTTGTTAACAAGGGCTTGCAGAAGACCTGATGAAAAAGCACAAAAAATGCCTTCAGCATTTSATTTTTTTTCTCTCATGAAAGGAGAAATAGTAGTGTGGTTAAACATAAAATCAGTATGAAGCATAAAATATTCTGCTTCAGTGTAACTGGTGTGCACAGAACGCATSCATCAAGAGAAGTCCCACAGTCTATTAGCAGTAACATAGATTTTACATTTACTAAAACCTGTCTGACCCTGTGAGAAGGGAGCAAGGAGAAAGGGAGAACAAACCAGCGACAGCCATAGCTTGAACTTCACGTGAGTGCTATTGATCTTATTGACTGGGGCACTGAAGTGCTGCTGTACATTTAGTGGGGAGAACAACAGAAAATTACATTAATTCAAATTGTTAAATCAATATGTAACAGTATAGTTAGTGGCAGTTGACCTTCAACGCACCTTTAATAAAACAATAGTGAACTAGAACTGCAAGAGTCATAGGCAAAATAGTAATCTGAATTAGTGTGAAATATGTGTTTTAAGGGCCTGTAAAATGTAAACATGTCCATGCAAGTGTAGATATTCCTTTTAGCTGCTTTGTTTCTTGTTGAAAGTAAAAGGCTCCAGCCACGATGTTGTGTTACACTGTGTGTTAAATGGTCACCCAGATAACCACTGAGAAAAATCCTAATATTTCATCTGCCACATGTCTTCTCTGATGTAGTTGTGGACCTTGAGAAGAAGAATAAAAACAAAGAGTAACAATATTAAGGAAGTGCACTTGGCCAGCTTGTGCTAACATACAGGGCCTTCTTCTCTTAGATAAGTGAGCTGCATCCTGATCTGAGCCTCAGGGGTTCCTTCTGTGGGATGATTCTGGTGAGAAAAAAAATAAGTTGTAATAATAATTTTTTGTCAAGCTAGCACTACAAAAACACAGAGCAGCAAAACAAACAAAAAACAGATTTAGGTCACTGCACTTGAATCTCCTGATCACAGGTTCCCAGGACCTATTTACGCTGCTGCTGACTTGTAAAGTGAGATTCTTAGGGCAACCCCTATGCAACCAGGATACCAGATCATAGTATAATGACAGATGATTCCAAGAAATGGTGTCATTAACAGATTAATAGCATTGGATTAATGATTAATACATCAAATTCATTAGACATACATTAATCTATGCAATTTAAAATCATTAGTAAAGCAAATCCTTTACCCTGCCTAATAACTTAGATCCCTAAGATCACTGGAGATCTAGGTTTAAGTCCTTCCCTTTTCATAGGCATCTTTCACTCCTAGCAAAGTACATCAGCTGTCTTGACTTATACTCAATTCCGCTTATCTAACAGAATGTTAATAATACTAAAACAGAAACCAGATATTTCATAGGCATAAACAATTTAGCCCTTTCAAAGGGAGACTAAAAAGCTCGTTAGGCTTAAAAGCCTTCATTATTCTGGGATCTCTGAGTAAAGCTTTGAGAGAAAAATTTCTTCCCACAGACTGAAGCCTGAGCAGCTTTGTAACACTTCATGTGATATTATCCACTACACTTATTTAAGACAATCATCTTCACCGTTTCCATTTCTTTTTTGACTGGGGAGAGGAGGAGATCAGGCCTTCTAGATGAGCTATGAAAGGCCATGCCTTTTTACTGCCTAGTGACTCAGTATCACAAGGCTCCTGTGCAATCCTTTACGAGCAGCCTTCCTCTATACTATGTTCAATGCAATGAAAGCAAAAGGTGATACACTTAAAAAATGTATATCAAGTTATAGTTCCTAAGCTGACTGTTTCTAGTTGTAAAAGATTATGTGATAAATTAGATGAGTTTATGAAAATATCAGTACAAAACCCAGTTCCCTGTGGTGAACTAGGTGGATTTCTCTCCAGGTGAAAGTAACCCAGAGGATACTTTCCATGCTGGAAGTCTACAATTCAAAAGAAAAGAGGGAAAAAAACCCAAAACTAACCCAAATAAACACAAGGGGGAAAATATAAATATATATCTTTTTTTTTTAAGCCTGTAATATCCACCCATCAGGAAATATTTAAGTTTACATATACATTTCTCCTAGTTCACATAATTCCAGAATTATAAGTATTATTCAATGCAGATTTTCTTAAAACAGTTAACTTAAGTCACACTACTACTAATAAAATTTTAGAAATGACTGGTTGACTAAAAATTTTTGTAAAACCTGGCACACAACTTAATGAGGATATTTTCTTTTATATTGGCATAACTGCTAATATTTTGAAAGTATCCACTGTGGCCTAATTATTTGAATTCTAAATGCTTCCTAAGTCTTTCTTATTCATTATTTTTATCTGTATGGTTTGGGAAAGTTTTACATCTCCTTTGAAGATTGAAATTTAAGTCAAAAATTTAGCAAGTAATGGAGGCATCATGTTTTCATAATGCCTGGGTCCAGAAGACCCTTGATAGATGGAGTAACTGTGAATTAARGAATAATAAGCTCCTCTGAAGTGAATTTTTAATTACTTCACTGCCTTAATGCAGTTCACCGGTGCCATGAATGTCATCCAGGGTATATTTTCTAATAGTGCTTTCCCTTTAATGTACCTTTCTGTTAAAAACAGATGACATTTTGTCATTGCTAAAGCTGGGGTGGTGCAGGCATATCCATAGTGACTACAGCTGAATTATTATTTACTGTAAAACACCTAGGAGATTTAGCCTTGGTGTATGTATTAATTAGGTGAATTTTTTCAGGTGTTACTTCTCTTCTGATAACTGGATTTCAGACACCAAATACTTATTTTCCTTTCATTTCCTCAATTAATAAATTTCACTGCCAAAATAACACACTCTAGTCAATGAATATGTTTAAATAACATTAGGAAAATAGGCTACTCTTTTCCAAAAGGACATTGACCATTTTTCATGCTGTCATTGAAGGCAAATTTCTATTTATACTGCCAAAAAATTTCAAATCAACCTGATGCATTCCCAAAAGGTCCTACACATAACACATTCTGGCTTTCATTTAACATAAGTAATAAAGCAATACTGATGTCATAGCGAAGAATGAGCTTAAGGTGATGTTATTTAAAGATTCTTATTAGCAAGCAATAATTAATACTTCCTGTCAATTTTATGATTCCTTAGCTGCATACCATGCTCAATATATTCACAAGTGACTTGTATTTGTCTTTTCATGTCTATTATTTTGCAACACAAATGTTTTATCCGTTCAAATGAAGTTGTATAAATCAGTGATTTCTTTTTAGCTAAATGTAATGGTATAAAAAAAGTAACATGGTAGCTAGAAGTGTAATGCAGTGGGGTTTTTTGACAGCTTTTCAAGGTACAATGTAAACTTCAGCTGGTTTACATTGATAAGAGAACTGCATTTGGAATTAAGTGTTATTTGGAGGGGAATGAGTTCTTCTCAATTGTCATTGGAGTGCTGCACCAGGGCTTTGATTTGCATAAAACCTAGTTATATTTAGTATCTGCTCATGTACCCATGCTAAATCAGCATTGCTTCATCAGCACACAAAGATTATCTTTCTGCCTGTATCTCTCCTAAGATCCTAAGATCTCCTAAGATCTTCCTTAGACTTCTTATCAATGGAAGACTTCTTATTATTGGACTTATTATTATACTTCAGTTTAGAAATACGAATGAAATCATACCTATAACACTTGTGGGTCTCCAGATGTCTCTTAACATCCCATCTTTCTGTAGAATTTGTTCTTCAACCTGCAATAAATGTCTGAAACTGATGTTCTATTTCTAAAGGACTCCTCACTGGAAATTGTAATGACTTTTGAGGTGCACACGATCTTGGGAAATTATGATCAAAACTATAGAATCACATTACGTCAAGTGGATGGAATGGACCTTAAAGACCAAATAATTTGGGATTGCTTGTGCCCTGCCATTTGTCCCTCCAACAGACAATCCAAGTGATTGAAAACCTCCATGAGGATCAGGGCTTGCAAATGTGAGGTTGCTCCTGTCTGCCTGTAGAGCACTTCATCCACACCATCCCCCATCAGGCGGTCTGCAGCAGATACACATCATAATATCCTCTGTCCCTGCCTTCTCCTTGATCTTGACCCACAGGATTACAGCTGGCTCCTTATCCTTCCCCAGGAAGAGTTCCATACTCTCCATCGACTTGCGGGCTCCACCCCCTCCTCATCTCCCTAGAATGTCTTTCCTAAAAAGCCTAAAACCTTCTATTCCAATGCTCTAGTCTTAGGAGCCTCCCCACCAGGTCTCCATTATGCCAATGATCAACCCACGTGTCTCTAGCTCCTCTTGTGTGTTCCCCATAACACATGTGTTCATGTAGAGGTGTCTCAGCCAGGTCMCAGGCTCTGGTTAAAGCCAGCTCACTAGCAGGAGTATCTGGAATACCCCTGCAAATCTCTGGGCATATATTACAGGTGTCAGCACCTGACTGGCAGGATTGGGATGAACAGTGCCCTTCCCTTACAAATATAGTGTAAAGCTCCCTTCACTAGTCAGGTGACTCACCTGTTGGATGCAGGGAAGGCATGGATGTGTCTGCCTGGACATCAGCAGAGCCTTTGACATCATCTCCCACAGCACACTCCTGGAAAAGCTGGCAGCCCATGGCTTGGACAGGAGCACTCTGTGCTGGGCTAGGAACTGGCTGGATGGCTGGGCCCAGAGGGTGGTGGTGGATGGTGCTGCATCCGGCTGGTGGCTGCTCACCAGGGGTGTCCCTCAGGGGTCTGTGCTGGGGCTGGTCCTGTTTAACATCTTCATTGGTGATCTGGATGAGGGGATGGAGTTCACCAGCAGCAAATTTGCTGATGACACCAAGCTGAGAGCGTGTGTTGATCTGTTGGAAGGTAGGAGGGCTCTGCAGAGATATGGAATGGTTGGATGGATAGGCAGAGTTTAACAAGTCCAAGTGCCATGAAGTTTAATCAGTCCAAGTGCCAAGTCCTGCATTTTGGCCACAATAACCCCCTGCAGCACTACAGCCTGGGGATGGTGTGGCTGGACAGTGCCCAGGCAGAAAGGGACCTGGGGGTACTGGTTGACAGCCAGCTGAACATGAGCCAGCAGTGTGCCCTGGGGGCCAAGAAGGCAAATGGCATCCTGGCCTGTATCAGGAATAGCGTGGCCAGCAGGAGCAGGCAGGTCATTCTCCTCTGTACTCGGCACTGGTGAGGCCACACCTGGAGTGCTGTGTCCAGTTCTGGGCCCCTCAGTTTGGGAAGAATGTTGAGTCACTTGAGCGTGTCCAGAGGAGAGCAACAAGGCTGATAAGTGGCTTGGAACACGAGACCTGTGAGGAACGACTGAGGGAGCTGGGGTTGTTTAGCCTGGAGAAAAGGAGACTCAGGGGTGGCCTTATCACTCTCTACAACTTCTGAAAGGTGGCTGTAAGTCAGGTGGGGGTTGGTCTCTTTCACCAGGCAGCAACTGACAGATCCAGAGGACACAGTCTCAAGCTGCACCAAAGGAAGTTTAGGTTAGACAGAAAAAAATTCTTCACTGAAAGAGTAATTGCACCCTGAAATCATCTGCCCAGGGAGGTGGTAGAGTCACCATCCCTGGACCTATTTAAAAAAAGACTGGATGTAGCACTCAGTGTCGTGGTTTAGTTGATAAGGAAGTGTAAGGTCTAGTGCTGGACTAGATTATCTTAAAGGTTTTTCCAAACTTGTAAATTCTGTGATTCTGTGATTCTGTAACTGAAATAAACAGGGCAGGAGACTTCTTTCTCCTTTTAATGCCTTTATTAAAAAGTGATCAGCTCAGGGTGGGGCAGCTCGATGGTTCTGCAGTCTCCGTCGTCTCTCCCAGGATGACGCTGAGGAGGAGGACACGTGCAGCTCTGTCCACAGGGGCAGAGCTGGGGGGTCTGGTCCTCTTGGGAGCCGTGGTGGGTGTGACCCCAGGATGGTAATCTGTGCCTCCTCGCTGCTCCACGTCTTGGGGCTCAGACGACTGCCTCGCTCAGGGTGAGGGGGGGCGATGAAGGTTCTTCTCTGTAGGCTCAGCACACTGTGCCTCACATCCAGACACCACTCCAGTTTCTCAAATCTATATTGGCTCGCTGTTCTAGGGGTCTCTTAGTTTTGGGGTTGCAGCTTCCCATGGCATGCTGGACTTGTAGTTAATTTGCATGCCCCCTCCTTCAGCTTGTCTCCTTTCTCACTGTCTAGGGGGGGAATTTCCACCCATTGAGCCAGCCCGGCCAGGGCTGTTAATGGGACAAAACATAACCATTAACGACAACGACTTGTAATTAACATAACAGAAAACGCCTAGCTAGAGGTTTGAGTCGTCTCTGTAACCTTTTCTCTTCACAAAAAAAACCAGGCAGATTTACTGTTCATAACAGTAACCATCAAAGCACTGTTGGTCACTGAAATCTTGGCAGCATCAGCCTATGTATGTACTTGGGCCGCCTGGACACCTGGGATCCTGCAGTCAAGTATCACTCTGCACAAAAACCTATACCACTAAGTTCCGGATCCACCTACCAAGTCCAGCCAGAAGGCAAATATCAGAAAGGTACTTATTAATTTTTTAAAAACCAAACAAACCAACCAAAAAACACATTTAAACAGTTATTTCCAGGAAAAAACATTTTATTTCTATGGAATATTTTTTTCCAGAAACTCATGATACTTTCTGAGCATGTCATACACATCACTTTGAGCTCACACTGTGTTCAATTGTTCTTTCTTTTACACACAGCTGAGTTCTGCTGAACTGGAACTGAGTTACACAAAACATTTAGGCACAAATTCTCCATGTATAAACACATATAACCCTGTTTGGTTCAGGAATGTCTAAGAGCGACTGTTTCCAGGATCCGTGTCATATATCTAAATTACTAACACATACAACTGCCTTAACGTACATGTGGGGTGGTAAAATACACATATATATATGCAGAGCAAATATTACTCTTGCTTCATATGCAAACAAAGTGCCAGCCAGCAAGGAAGTAAAGATGGATTTGTTTTATTAGACTTGGGGAGAAGAAATTGTCCAGCTCTGATGAAAATATAGGTTTTAATTATTATTCAAATGGAGTCACTTTCATTAGCAATTATGCATTTCATTTTGCAATTTAATAAATCACCACAGTGGGAGATAAATCAGCAGACATTCATGCTTCAGCCTGAAATTTCTGGTGTCATTTGCATAAAAGACAACATCTCAGAGAAAACACACTCCTGGTTACATTTTCACATAGTGGAAATGACTGCAAAAGCTTAAGATACTGCAGGGACAGATTTATTTAAAAGAAAATTCATACTGTCAATATTTAAATACGGAAACTTCATTATAATAGTGTGATCTTGTATAGCTTAGAAGGAGAATACCTTCTTACTGAAACTCATCTTAAATGTTTTCTGTGATATATATTGACATAGCACTATTTTTTCTTAAAAAAATCCCACACACATTGAAGTCATCATTTTACTAACACTAATGCTAGACATTCAGAATAAAAATAACAGAAAAATTACAAGTTTAACTAACCAGAGTTATAATCATGCATAATAAGTGGGCCACATGAACGAGACACATTCTGTCAATGACCTAGAGAAAAGACAGGGTTTTGTACCTCTTCACTCTTATAAAAAGAATTACTTACATTTCTGTATTTTTGCTTCAAGATTTGAAAATAGAGCCACATAGGAGAAAATAACCTTAATTGCAGTGGTGCTCCTTCCAACTTTTAACTTCAGGCTGGAAATCAAGCAATTAGTTGATGACATAATGTAACATACTATAAAAGGTTTATTGAGCTCCAGACAAAAATATGTTGACACTGTTTGAATTTACACTTCTTCCTGATCTTTATACACTTCCTCATCTTTATCTTAATTATACATTAGAGAGCTTTCAAGCAAACTGCTTTTAAACACTAACACATGCAAATAAATTCTCAGGAAAGCACATACTCTTACCAGAACAGTCCTCTCATTTCAGGAATTTAATACAGGAGTTGAAGCCTGTATCAGCTTCTTTCTCCATAAGACTTGTTTTTCTACCTAAAAATAGCCCCCAAGCACATCATTAAGCTATATTGTTTCTTTGCTAGACATGCAAGTAAACCAGAAATGTTTCCAATTTGGAGGAAGTTCGTGACATCCGAGGTCTCTAGCTTGACCCACAAAAACAATCCTAAGAATAATTTTAGTGCCTGAGATAGGAAAGGAAAAAACACCCAGTACTGCTATTTTCTGGTAGCATAAGTTCCATGTGTTAAAATTAGGAGTTTTGCAATAGGAACCATGAAGTTAAGATTTTACCAGAAAAAAAAAAAAAAGACACAAAAGAAAAAGTAATAAGGTCTCAATTATTACAATACCTTTGATGGTTTTTCTTTACATTTGAAGGCTGAGCAAGATTTCACAAATTAGAGATGATCCTGCATATTTTTACAACTAGGAGAGTATTGAGACAAGAAGCAAGAGGAGACACAGCTGGGTTGCAAAGTCTTTTCGCAAAGAAAACAAATGTAAAGGTCCTGTGAATTAAACAGTTTGAAATACTGCAGATTAAATTAATGTGAATATTTCATTGAACTGGGGGGAAAAAAATGCAAGCAAACTAAAAGATATTCATAAGTACAAGATCTGCCTCAGACATGGGATAAATACATAGACTATTAGAGTACCAAGAACACTTTTTATTCCAAAAACAACCTGAAAGCTATTTTTTTATAGCATGAAACACGTCAGCAGAGGATATGCATTAACCATAGAAAAAAAGCAAAAATAAAGTAGAAGCTATGTAAAAAAAGAAATGCATAAATGAAAAATTAGAGAGATGAACAAAATTAATTCTTGAGCTGGTGTAAAGAACGTGAAAAATGCCCTGCCTACTGAGCCACATGGCAGCTGCGTCAGTGTGCTAATGCTTGCAGTAAAGGAAAAAAAATCACGCGTTCTAAAAGTAAAACAGCATCTGAGAGAAAAGTTTCTGCACTTTATGACTGTAATGCAAATGCAAAATAGCACAAAGAAATGGTTTCTAGAATTCAGACTGGTATCAAATGCAAAGACAAGGCATTAATAGGCAGAGTCAGCTGAATGCCAAGCAGTCAGTGGGGCATGAGTAAAACTATGAAGCTAAAAAAGAGCTACAAAAGAGGAGAGAAAAGATAAAATTATTCAGTCTTACATATGAAGCATTAGGACAATGCAAATCCTTTGCAAAATTCTGGCAAGGATGCTAAAATTTTAGGTAGGGCAAGGACATATGATACATGAACAGACATTCAGGCAAAGCCACCAGCACTCAGCACGTTCTGCCAGGACCCATAGTATCCATGGGGATCTCTGCAAAGGTGTACAGATTGTTATGACAGATTTACAGGACCAGAGCATCCTGCCAATAAGCACACTAAACCAGATAAAAACACTAAGCAATACAGCATCCAGAACTGATTTTTTTTGTGATATGAGAGTAATGGGAAAAAACAAACAGAAAAAAGAAGGAATTATGGATAATTTCTGTGAAGTCATTTGTGTCAAATAAATATTCAGAAAAAGGGGAATGATAGTCATGGACACATTAGTCAGTGTTTGAAATGTTAAGAACACAAATTTTTACAACAGATTCCAATCACAAAAGAGTGTTCCAAAGTGCTCCAGTCACAAAAGAGTGCTCCAAAGGAACTTTCTGATAATGGTCTGTACATGTAACGTTCTCACTTCCCAAGGTTTGCACAGTAAACAGTGCCAGAGATGAACATTACACTTTTTACCTAAAACTATCATTTTAGATCTAAAATTATTCTACTGCAGCCCAAGAAGATCTGCACCACCTGGGAAAACAGAAAACAGAGATAAAGTAGATGAACTGAACTAGTTCCATCTCTTCAGAGAGAACAAAAAACAAAGCAAAACAAAAATAAAGATGATTAAACACAAACTAATATTCTATGAATATTTGCATCAAATATTCTAAGAGGGATGAGCTACTAAATGTTCTGAATTATCTAAGATCATCAAGTGCAAAATCTGTCAAGTGCTGCACATTAAAGCATTGAAGTCCTTGAGATATAGAATCCTTTGTGAAATTATTTTAAGCTGATTAGGATAGCCAACCAGCTCTGGCTGGATTTGATTTTAAGTCAAGCCTACTACAGATATTCGCCAAATATGACTAAAGATATGCAACGTAAAATTGAGAGACATTCCAGGAAACACAGCAAAAGCAGCAAAAGCCAAATGTTTCTTGGAAATTGAGAGAATTCCTAGTTTCAGGGAGAGGGAAATGGAGTACTTCATTGACAGACAGACTTGTCAAGGCTCTGCATGCCGGAAGAGCACAGCAAATGAGCGAAACAGAAATACAAATCGGCTTTCATTAAACATATAACCCTTCTTAACTTGCAACCTATTAAGTCAAAATATGAAATCAGTAGGGATCTACCCAGCATGCTATGACAAAACATTGCTGATCTGACTTCAATATGATTTGAATAAGTGTCGGCACCCAGAGCAGTCAGAAACTGATTCATGTTACTTACTCCTGGGGCAGGAGCAGGGCAACACCAAGTGATGTGGCCCAGCCTTTGAAATAAACAAATTATATTAACCACAAGCCACTACCTTAGCAGCAAAGACTGAACTGGGATGAACATGTATGAACATGTATGTCCCTGTATTTTTTCTGCTGTGAGTGTAACACATACTCTCTGCCTGAGAGCAAGGCTGATCATGACCATCCTTATCACCACCACAGCAAAAGTATTCCAAACACTACAACAGAGGCTTCATTCAGATTTTGAGGAAGATGGTGACCTGCAGATGTTCTGCATAAACCCAAGACAAGTGTTGGCAACACTTTTGAAACCCAGTGGTTTTGACAACAGATGGCTGTTTGCTAGCAGCATGTTTACCCCCCATATCCAGGAATTCAGTCATATCACTCTATCACAGCACCACAGCCAGCCAAAAGCCAAAGCTTTTGAGTCAGCAGCTAGAATTTTAACCTTTTAGCAGCTGCATGAAGCAAATAAATGTGTCAATCCAGCCTTAAAAAAAATAACTACACATGAAGTTTGATTTACAAGGTCTCAGTAAAACATTCAGTGCCAAGACACAAGCATGGATATGTGCAGAAGGACACAAAATCTGAGTCAGACATACTGTCCAGAGAGATTGTGGACTCCCTCTCACCAGAGAAATATAAGAACTCTCTGGACACAGTCCTGTGCCATGTGCTGTGGGTGGTCCTGCTTGAGGAGGAGGTCGGACCACATGACTCACTGTGGTCTCTCACACCCTGACCCATTCTGTGCTTCTGTAATAGAGTGTGGATCGAAATGGGGACAAAAAACCTTCCAGGATCCCATGAGGAAAAGAAAAAATTCTGAAGATAAATTATGTTCTGGAAATGAGCTGCATATATGAAACAGAAAACTTTATGGAGTATGATTTGTTTAGGTTTCAGTTTAAGTGAATGAGTACATATTATTTCAAAGCCATAAATATAACCACTCATTATGAACATATGCAGCCATGAAATACACCAAGAATCAGTAACCCAGAAAGAACATCTGCACTACTAAGTAGCCAACATCAATTTAGACATCCTCAAAAACATTATATATCCACCAAAAAACCCAAACAAACAAACAAACAAAACCCAACAAAACAAATTTTTAAAAATGTAAGGAAAAAAGCTATTAAAAAAAAGTCTAACTTCAAATAACCCACAAACCTCATTCAATGTTAAGATAAAAGGAAAACTTTTCAGATTCATAGAAAAGTTTAGTTGCCAAATAGGCAGGTGAGGTTTATTGCTGAATTTAAAAGAATGAGGATGGCGATGGCAACACAACCTTTGCAATAATACAATACAAAAATTTTAATATAATAAATGTTAGCAAGGCACTGTAGCTTCATCTAGCTGTGTTCCGCTGTGTTAAGAGAATAAAAGAGATATTACAATAATCAGCAACCAGACAATAAGGGCATGCAGTGTGCACGTACACAGGACCTTAAGGACATATATAAAAACCAGAAGTGCTCAGCTAGGTTTGTACACTCATTTTGCACTTCCAGAAGTGAGCACATTTGCCTTAGGAGCACTACTCCTGAATCAGAGAATCAGAGAATCATAGAATAACCCGAGGTGAAGGGACTCCTAAGGATCATCAGATCCAGCTCCTCCTTGAAGGCAAACACATTTTGGCTTTCAACATAGCTGCTACAAAAAATTACACTACACCTTCCAAACCAGTCTACTGCAATAACCAGTCCAAAGCAAGGAGGGAGGTTAATAAAAGTGAACTTTTAAAACGATTGAAATTACTGAAACAAAGGATCCAACGCTTTCAGCAGGATTTCAAAGCACTGAGTAAGCACACAGACTTATGTTGTTCTATCCACTGATGTCAGCATATGAAGACTCTGTTTTGCGGAGAAGCTCATCCAGCAGCAGTTTGTTCCTTTTTTAATATTTAAGTCCACTTTTTTTGGTTTATCTGAAATGTATAGTTAATTCTGTAAAAATGATGGCCATGACTTGTGAAACACCAAATTAATTTTAGAGATTTTGCTGGTAGAACTTTTTATTTTACAAGTTAAAATTAATTAAGGCTTGGGTTCTTTAAGAAATGCTTTGTCTCATTGAAAAAATGTTTTCCTTACATAGAGTCTGAACTTTAAACTACTTCAGTTTAAAACCATTACCCCTGGTCTTAATGCCACAGGCCCTATTAAAAAGTCTTTCCCCACCTTTATTATAAATCCCCTTTACAGAAAGGGCAGGTGGATGCCTTTGGCCCAAAACGTGCTTCCCTCTTTCAAGAAATCTTTTCAGTCATGTTTTCAAGGTTTTCCCTAAAGATTGGCAACTAAAAATATTTTTAAGATGACAGGTAAAAATTACATGCAACCATGAGTCCAGGAACATAAGCTGTCAATCAAAGCAGTACTATGAAACTTCCATATTTGAGATGCGACAAGGACATGCAGATGTGTTACATTATTTGATTGTAATCTACATCCATGACTCAATACTGACATCACAGGAAGGATTTAATCTGTCTGAGGGTTATTCATTTTTTCCTGTCTGTTTGACATGCATGAACCATGTATTAAACCTACTCATTATTCACCATCACATCATTACATTTTTAATTTCTTATGTATTCCAGTTGATTTTAAAAAATGAATTTTTATATGTTTATTTGGACTTTTGCTGCTACTCTCTGAGCAGATATGAGGGAAAATATTTTCTAGTACATACAGCTATAGATATTCTTGGTATTTTTTAAAATCAACAAAAAAATCCCCACAGTTTCTATCAGCTTACTTAGTTTCCCTAGGGAGGCTAAACAAATAC